>BQNB010008808.1:0-88696 GCA_026074375.1 Tanacetum coccineum
TATCTAAGGTGTTCTCAAGTGGTGGTTCACTATATTCAAAGATTTTCAAGATTTCAAATTAGGGTTTGCAAGATCTTTTGGGGTTTTTGAAGATCTATAATCCTTGGGTATAGATCTAGTGTTTTGCTATATATTCTTCTTGATTTGTAAGTTTTACATGATCCTTACTTGGTTTCATCCATTATTTCTATAGATCTATGTTTGTTCATAAAGATCCATGTGTTTGTGTTAATTTTTACAAAAGAAATAAGTTAATATTTTGTCATCTTTTATAAAATGGAAGTAAACATTGTTACCACTTTATGTTTATGTCTTATATTATGTTCTTGGTGAGATTGAGAGTTGATGAGAGTTGCAACAATAGAGATTAGGTTGGATTAAGGTTAGTTTTGTGGTGGATTAGTTGTGAAGTAACTTGGGTTTTCGGACACTATCGGACATTTTTAGACTTTCTAAACACTAGAGAAACATATAGTAATATGTATATAATGATTAGTAACATTTAAAGCCGTCATTAGCATAAATTAAGAAAAGCGATAAAGTTACTAAAAATAGTAAGTTTGGTAAAAAGTTAGCGAAACAGACAGGTGGTTAAGCGATTAAGGCTAGTTAGTGTGTTTGGAGAATATGGAAACTTAACAAATATAGGGGACGCTATTAACGTTTTGAAACTAAAAAGTTTCCTAAAAAGGAAAGTTTCTAAAAATAGTAACTTTTTGTAAGTGTCGGGATTTAACTAAGACGTTGTAAATTTCAAAGTCTTTTATTACTAAAACGCAAACACACTTGGATGCTTTAAATGATGAACATGGATGCTTTACTTGTTTACTTTGCCGAATACTAAGTCATACCCATATTTACTCTAGGTCGCGGCTAAACCTCCCTATACCATCATCGTTGTTGTGGTTATCGCTTATCTTTGTTAAGGTGAGTTCGTAGCCCCGCGTTTTTACTGATTTACGAATGCTTTATACATTGGGGTGAGAAACATTGTTTGCTTTTAAATTGGACACAAGTTCTTTACGCGAATTTTACATGTTTATGTGTTGCCTAAGTTTGCTTACAAACCTACTACTGCCCGAATTATCATGAACTGTTAGTTTCTCGACTGGAGGACCGGTTGAGGAAGCGCGAGTGAGTAAATAGATCTATTGGGACTAATTATCCCTATCCGCTTTGGTTCCACTTAACGAAGAACAAACGGATATATGTCATGTCGATTGTGCACTATGGTGGTCTTTGGTTTGGGACACCGGTTAAGGGCAGGAATACTATGCGACAGGATGTAACATGCCCTGTTGATTATTAGCTTCAGTGTCATGAGCTTAGTGCAACAATAAATACTTTTTATGTGATGTTGTATCTGTTATAGTAGTCGCATACGTTTTGACATCTTGTGGTCCACTTTTGTATTAACTTAAACCTATGAATTCACCAACATTATGTTGACGTTTTAAACATGTTTTCTCAGGTGCTTAGCTTGGATTGATTCTTGATGCTATGTGGAGTCTATGTGCTATGTGACTTCGCCAATTTCAAGACTTATCTATTATTTACTCGTTGTCATTATCAAAACTTTGTTATGCTTCCGCTACTTCTAACTTAAATATTATGGGTTGTATAACTTGAATTTATTTTATTTTATGCAACGAGTAAACTTTTTCAAACGTCCATGATTAGTGGTCGTTCTTTATTGCTTTGTGATCGGATTGTTATGACGTCACGCCCTCGGACACGTATTCCGTCCAGGCCCCGTCTGGGGGTGTGGCATTTTTTGATCTGAAATTTGAGGAAGTAGGTGAGGACACCTATCATGCTTATTTCATATCTTTGAGTCACCAGTTTCTCAAACTGTTTGCACACTTTTGTGCTAGTGTACTCAAGGATAGTATTATCAACAAGAAGTTGTACTAAAATCATATTTGTTTGAGTTTTGTAGATAAACAGTGTTGTCTATTGTACCTCTTACAAAGATGTGTTTAGTGAGATAGGTTGAGAGAGTTTCATACCATGCTTTTGAAACCAGTTTGAGTCCATTAAGGGTTTTATCCAATTTTGCAGACATGGTTGATGAATTTACTATATCTTAAAACTTGAAGGTTGTTTGACATATACTTCTTCTTTTGGTTTATCATTGAGGAATGTACTATTGACATTTATTTGATAGAATATGAAGTTTATGTATGTGGCAAAGGCAAGAAAGATCCTGATTACTTCAAGTCTTGCAACTAGAGCGGGATTTTATCATGATTTATGACCTTATGCAATTGATGATTTAATCAAGCATTATTGCCCAATGATAACAATGCCAAGTTCCTCTTTTATTGAATGGAATTTAAACTGGATCATGTGCTGAAGTATCTTCCATTTAGAGAGGATAAGAGTTCAGAGATCTGAACATCTTCAGCTTTATAAGGTTATCAATGAATTGGTTTTCATTGGTGTGTTTTTTTGTTCAAACTTATCATCATTTGATGAGTTCATCAATTTGAAATGGATGATCAGTTTGACCATATTGGCCATGTGAGATTTCTGCTTTAATAACAGTGGATTCTTTTCATAAGATTTTATGAAGAATTCTTAGTTGTTAAAAGCATTTCAGTGTTCAAGCTGTGAAACATTTACTTTCCCTCCCTTTTTGAAAACTATACCATAACCATAACCTTTAGACCAGTATGTAAAGTCATTTACATACATTCCTTCATGTCCTAGTACATCCTATATTTGTGTAGGTAATCCTTTGATAGATGTTTTGAACGACCATTGTTTAAAAGTGATAGAGATTTCTTGATGTTACATTGCACAAACTAGGATCGGGATGGTTAGTTTTGTTTAGAAACCCACCTTTTAGTGGGAGTCTTTGATCTTAGAGCATTTGATGATTCAGTCTTGCTTGCTTTGAAAGACTCAGCTTTCTTAGCTTGAAGAGCTTCTCTTTTTTTGAACCACTCAATTTCATTATGATCAGATGTGGTATGAACATTGCTACCACATCTTTCACAGTTCTTTATGATGTGTTGAGGGTTTCTAGGTTTGATTCCTCTTCTTAGAGAAATAATCCTATTATGACCATGAGTATCATGATCATAGCTTCCACATATTTCACATATGGGATAGTATACACAACCATCAGATTGATGATCATTATATCCACAATGTATGCAGAAGGGAAAAGGCATTGCTGGCTTAGAAGGTCTGGATCTTGAGGAAGATTCACTTTGACTAGTATGATACTGATTTATATCAATGGAAGACATAAAATCAGCATGATCACATGTTCTGTGATTGGTTCTTTTGCACTTTTTGCAAAATAAGACTTCATAACATTTCTCAGAGAGATGATTGTTTTGTCCATACAGTTCACAATTCATTTTGAATTGAGTTTTGTATTTGTTTTGAAGTGCATTGGAGGGACATGTTGAGAGTTTTTATTTCTGAAGTAAGATGGTTTATTCTTGCTAAATTGTAATTTTAGTTCATTAAGTTCTTTCATTACAATAGCCAAGGGAGGATCATCTTCTATTTTCACATATTTTAACCTACCAGTAGGAGCTGAGTTAGTTTTAGAAACTGAAGAACTTTTGTTGCCTCTAGCAGGAGTTGAGAAAGGTTCATTTATTGTGATACCTTTTAAAGTTTTAGCTTTGAATGCGGATTTTGACTTCAAAATTGATTTGATAGTCATTTGTCCAGAAACAGGTTCAGCACCAGTCAGCTTCTCCTATGGAGGAAGGGGTGCTACAGACTGAAGATTCATCAGCTGAATCATAATTAGTTGCTGAAAAGTCAGAGACAACAACTGAGTTGTCAGTTGTGTTTCTCTGTGACTCATTAGAGGGTACCTTACCAGTATCATGATTGTACAGAGTAGAATCTTCAGATTCAGATAACTTAGATTATCACTACTATTAATAGACACTTCTGAGTTATCTGCTGAAGACTTTACAAACACTGGGTCTTTTGTGTCACACCCCAAGATTTTCAAGTCAATATTTTAAACTTTTTCAACAATTATCTTTGACTTTTATATGTTACGTTTGAATCTGGCGGTTTACCGGGAAGTAAACCCGCGTAAATCTGAAAAACATCATCGGACGCGTTCCGACATCGGATATTCACTACTTTAGATATTAATGATTATTTTGTCATTTTCTAAAGTGTTTCGTAGTTATACGATCACTCCCGAATATTTTATTTTACGCTTTAAGAACGTTTAAAATTGCGCTTTTTCTCCCCCCGCGTTTTTTGACCTAACGGAACCCCGAAAACTCGAAATCTTTTCGTGTAAACTTTAGTTATCATACATCTCATATTGTTAAGCTAAAAATTTCCTTCATCCCTCCCCTATACTCAAAACACACGCATACACACTCTAAATTAATTCCCATGGAATCTTTTCACTTTAATTTGAAACTTATGCATGCATAAGTGGGATAGTGACCTCTTTGTCTTAACCTTCCCATGCACAACACCTTCTTACACAATCTGTCACCTTGCATGTGAGGACCACAAAGGCACTAACTTGAAATGGATTTAATTAACTAAACTTGGAGCCAAAGCAAAACAATGGAACCTCCCCACCCCCCCCCCCCTCTTTGGCCTACATCGGACGAACCACAAGGACCAAGAAGTCCGTGTTCACTCTTTTAGAATAGTCACCCACTTCTAGTCACAAAAGTTTATATCTTAACAACACTAGAACCTTTTTCCTATATAAACACCACTTATAAGAATTTTAGGTCATTCATCACAATCCTAGCCTCAACAAAAACTCACACACCTCTCCCTCTCCTTCTCTTTGGTCACGGCAAGAGAAACAACACCAACAACATTCCATAGTTTTGATTTTATCCAAGATCCATCTATTTCAATCTTATTTCTAACCATATCTAAGGGTGTTCCAAAGGTTTGATCATAGTTTTTTTCCAAAGTTTTTCTTCAAGATCTACAAAAAATTAGGTTGTTATTATTTGAGTTTTTTCTAGAATCTAGTGAATTTTTGTGGTATAAATCTTGTGATTTCACTACTTGCGAGTTTCTTCATTCTTGTAAGTATCATGAATGTTTTCCTTGTGGTTTCCTATAGTTCTTATTATATGGTTCAAGATCCCATACATCCTCATGTTGTGTTTTTAATTTTTGAAAGATTTTAAAGACAAGATTTCATAAATAATGATACTACTTTATTTTACTAGTTAAATATTATGTTCTTAGTGAGATAAGAGTTGATGAGTGTTGAAACAATAGAAATGAAGAGATTAGGTTAGATTTAGGTGTGGTTTTGTTGTGAATGGAGATTAGGCTAGATTAGGCACATTGTGAGTTTGGGTGGATTTTTGGTTGCGTATTTGACAAAAAGTGTCTTGCTGTCCTGAATTTGGTTTTATGAGTGTTTTGGTCGACCTAAAAATATATTTCATTGGTGCGTAAAAAGTAGTTTTTAGAAGAGCTCTTTTGAATAGACTATTTTATTCAATATAATCACACTTAAAAATGGATTTAAAAAACGACCAGTATGGCCAAATAAACTGAAACATTTTTCGGCAAAACTAAATGACTAGCTTGCCGATGTAAATTAGTAAAATAGTTTTTACGACACTTTCAGACATTTTTGTGGGACTTTTAAAACATAGTTGAAACATATAGCGAAACACTTATATATGATATGGTATTGGTTTAAAGACGTCGAGTATAACACAATATTTTTGAGAAAAGCGAGAAAGTTTACTAAAAATAGTAAGATTATTGGTAGAGAATTTAGGCTGAACAGACATAGAATAAGACGAGTTAAGGCTTAATTATGCAATTTTGAATTATTGAAACTTAAACAAATGTAGGGGACGGTATTAACGTCCCGAAACTAAAAACTTTCCTAAAATAGAAACTTTCTAAAAATAGTAATTTTTGGTTAAACGCCGAAACTTAACGAAAAACTATATGATTTTATTTCATCATGTTTTGTTAAATTAAACTAAAGCAAACACACATGGATGTCTTTTGGTGATGAACATATTGTGCAATTCTTGGCATACTTTCTGTGTTTCTGAGACGCGTTATTATTCTTGGTCGCTAGGGGGGGGGGGTGTCGGCTTGAGAATTTCTAATCACCTTTTACTTGCGTGATTATCATTTGATCATTTTGCTAAGGTGAGTTCATATCTCTACGTTTTACTACTTTTATTTTACTATTTTGGGGTGAGAAACATTGTTTGTTTTCAAACTATGGACACAGTTACTTTACATTTCATTTTCCTGATTACGTGTTGCCTAAGTAGCGAATAGACCACTAATGCCGAATTATCATGAACCGCCAATTTCTTAACCGACTGACTCTTTAAGTAGAGCGCGAATGTTGAAATAATCTATTTAGGGAGTAATTATCCCTATCCGGGTAAGTAGCGCTTACTAGATTCGGAGGTCCCGAACAAACGAATATATACCATGTCGGATTGTCAATAGGTGATCTTGGTCAGATACCTCTAGGGCGTGGAATACTATTTGGCATATAAAATGCTTCCTTTTAAATTGAGTTTCGGTGTGTCATGGAGCTTAGTGTGCAACGAAAGTACATTCTTTTAGTGTGAAAGTTGTATCTGTTATAACTGTCACGTGCGTACTGTGAACTTGTGGTCCACTTTTAATACTAAATTCAAACCTATGAATTCACTCAACTTTAGTTATCGTTTTAAGCATGTTTTTCTTAGGTGCTTAGCTGTGGATGTCTTTGCTTGCTATTTGGTGTCGCTATGCATTGGGCCGATTTTCAAGAAACGTTATTATCTACTGTTTAAACATCGTTTGTCCAATTATTCTAAAACTTTTAATCGCTTCCGCATATTACTTTAAACATATGTCACTTTAACTATTTAATTAAGGCTACGATGTTGAATTTTCAAGCGGCACCCTTAAGATCGTTCTTTGTAACTTGAGTGATGTGTATTATGAACGTCACGGCCCCCTACATGTGTATTCTGTCCAGGCCCCCGTTGGAGTGTGACAGATTGGTATCTGACAAGGTTATTAGAAGAAACCATGTAGTAAATCAGTCTGGTTTATACACCAGTATGATGTGATCCTAATGTTCCGTACATGGCTATAAATATATATCTTATAATAATAGCGTTTAATATATATAAGTACTAATAATATATATCATATTGCCATAATTACGTCATTCATCATTTTGCCATTTCATATTTTGCATCGTACTTATTTCTTGGTTTTGCTTGCACGTGCATGGTTTCATATAAAGAGGATTTATATAAACTTGTGCTTGTGCAGGTCATGGCTGCCCCTGTTATTTATATTTCGTCTGATACGTCTGAGGAGAGTGTGGGTTCTCATGCCCCGCGAGTGATTCTCTTTGGTGTTATTCCTGCTATTATCCTTATTATCCCTGAGGTTCCTATTATTTCAGTTGACCCTATAGTTACACCGGAGGTGGGGACAGTTTCAGTCGTCTCACCTGCCGGGGTACTTGATTTAGTGGATTATTCACCTTCTTCTGATTCTGATCCATTGGAGGATTCTTTACCTCCCGCGCCATATTTGCCATTGGTTTCACCCTTTTTGTGTTCTGATGACTCAGAGGCGGACGGTGAGTCCGAGCCTGTTGAGCAGAGACCCGTATCGTTATCTCATGATACTCTTGCACCATTATCAGAGTTTTCCCTTGCACCTGTTGTTGCCCCACCCAGGATTCGTCGACGGCCAGCGATTCTTGTCCAACCCGATGAGGCTATTCCCTTTGGTCGACTTTATCGCACCCACCTCAATAGGCCGCGTAAGTTGTTGACTGCGAGGAAGAGAGTTAGACACATCCCTGCTCATAGACTTGCATGGAGACGTGTATCTCATCATTCATCGATCGCACCCAGACTCATCCTTTTATCTAGTTCACCTTTCAAGAAACATTCTTTATCCGGACATACCACCACCTAGACAACCACCAGATGCTGAATTCCATATACAACACCACAAGATTTTTTCATCGAACACTTGTTAGGACCTACGACGTAGTGAGGCTTTTAGAACATAGGAGGTTTGCACCATTGTCTAGCCCCATTACCCACCGACTACATCACTGAGCGGTCATCCTTAGGTTTATCTCTGAGAGGTCATTGATTCATCTTTACATTCTATCTAGGCCAGCTCGCAGAGATGTAGGTCCCTACTACTTCGGTACCATTACCTACTCATGTTTCGAGGTTAATAGCCCCTACTCCTGCTGATCTTTTACCACCTCGCAAGAGGTTTAGAGATTCATACTCACCAGAGGATAGCAGAGAGGAGCATATAGAGGTGGATATTGCTGATGCAGAGGCTGTTGCAGATGTAGGTATTAGTGAGGGAGTTGCAGCTCACCTTGAGGATGGTGTAGGTATGGGATTTAAGATTGCTGCTAGTGATGTTAGGGAGGATGATGAGGAGTTTGAGGCAGAGGCTAATGCGGCAGACACGAGAGAGATCGTTGTAGATCCATTGGCTATTGGTGATAGTTCTGAGTCTTTTAGAGGAGGTATACCTGATCTTGAGGATACTATTTAGGATATAGTTCACTACATGTCAAAGGTTAGTATTGATAGGATTACTGAGATTGAGACCACTCAGAGACAGTTAGAGACTAGTTAGATGGTAGCTAGTGGAGAGCAAGCTAGTTTGGTTTAGAGGATTAGTAGTTTAAGACTGGAGTACCTAAAGGTTCGAGCCATGTTGAGTATAGAGAGAGATCAGATTAACAGTATTCGTTGGCACATGGCACTATCATAGGAGGAGTTTCTTTAGGTTCGTAGGGATCGTGATGATACTCGAAAGAGACTTAGGAGGTTGGAGTCATATGTTGAGAGACATTTGGGTTTTCGCCCTTAGACTAGTAGTACCATGATTATGTAGGACATTAGACTGATGGTTAGGTCTAGATGTTGGCAGTAGAAATAATCGTAAATCATGTACCTATTTTGGATGATTGTAACCGAATTATGCTTTTATTCGTGAAATGAAAAGCTTGTTTTGATTCCCTCGCGTATTCATCTTTATTGTTATTTACGTGTTTTGGCAAGACATGTTCTATTGTATTTTCTATATAAACCCTATTTACCATTTATAATGGCTATATCTCGTATCGAATCTTATCGTGCGTTATGTCTTGTGACATAGAACATGACTATCACTCCTCGCTTCGGTATGACCCCGTGAAGCAATACGAAGACTTCATTAACCCGACGTGTGGAAAAAGCGATGGCTTGCTTATGAGGCGACCCGGCCGCCAATGCTCTCGAGGCTGAGAATCAAAGCCAGAACGGCAGTGACGGCGGTAATGGAAATGGCGGTAATGGAGATGGTGAGAATGGAAATGGTGGAAATGGAAATCCAAATGAGAATGGTAGAGGCGATAGGCCTGTTGCTAGAGAATGCACCTACCAGGATTTCATGAAGTGTCAACCACTTAACTTTAATGGAACCGAAGGAGTTGTCAGATTGATAAGGTGGTTTGAGAAGATGGAAACAGTGTTCCATATCAGCAACTGCCCAAAGAAGTCCCAAGTTAAGTATGCTACTTGCACACTGTTAAACAGTGCACTAACTTGGTGGAACTCACACAAGAGGACTATTGGGACTGAGGCTGCATTTGCCATGTCATGGAGAGAGCTCATGAAGCTAATGACTGAAGTGTACTGCCCAAGGAATGAGATTCAAAAAATGGAAACTGAACTGTGGAACTTAACCGTGAAGAACAATGATTTGGCTGCTTATACTCAGAGATTTCAAGAGTTGACTATGATGTGCACCAAGATGGTCCCAGAGGAGGAGGATCGGGTTGAGAAATTCATTGGAGGACTCCCCGATAACATCCAAGGGAATGTAATTGTTGCTGAACCTACAAAACTGCAAGATGCATTGCTAACAACTTAATGGACCAAAAGTTGAAGGGTTATGCTGTGAAAAATGCTGAGAACAAAAGGAGATTGGAGGTCAATCAAAGAGACAACCGTGGACAGCAACCACCATTCAAAAGACCAAATGTAGGAGGTCAGAATGTAGCAAGAGCCTATACGGCTGGCAACAATGAGAAGAAACCATATAATAGACTGTTGCCTCTCTGTAACAAGTGTAAGCTTCACCATAAAGGACCATGCACAGTGAGATGTGGGAAGTGTAACAAGGTTGGGCATTTGACTCGGGATTGTAAGGTCACAATCTCCACTACTTCAACTCAGAGGGGTCAAGTAGTGAATCAGAGGGTTGTAACCTGTTACGAGTGTGGAGGGCAAGGACACTACCGAAGTGATTGCCCAAAGTTGAAGGATCGAAACTGTGGAAATAAGGCTAGAAACAAGAATGAAGTTGGTGAAGCAAGATGGAAAGCATATGTGCTAGGTGGAGGAGACGCTAACCCCGATTCTATTGTCGTTAAGGGTACGTTTCTTCTCAACAATCATTATGCTTTCATAATATTCGATTCGGGTGCCGATAGAAGTTTCATATCGACTACATTTAGTGCTTTGCTTGATATAGCCCCCGATACTTTAGACGTTAGCTATGCTGTCAAATTAGCCGACGGAAGAATTTCTGAAACCAATATCGTGCTTAGAGGTTGTACGTTAGGATTATTAGGTCACCCATTCAATATTGACCTAATGCCGGTAGAACTTGGTAGCTTTGACGCCATCATTGGCATGGATTGGTTAGCGAACCATCATGCAGTGATCGTTTGCGATGAGAAGGTTGTGCGGATTCCCTATGGAGATGAAGTTTTGATAGTCCAAGGTGATGGAGGCAGTAGAAGAGAGAAGTCAAAGTTGAGCATTATATCGTGCACTAAAACTCATAAGTATGTTGAGAGAGGTTGCTAAATTTTTCTGGCACAAGTAACGAAGAAGGAAACAGGAGACAAGTCGGAGGAGAAGCGACTTGAGGACGTGCCGACTGTACGGAACTTTCTGGAGGTCTTTCCAACGGACTTGCCTGGATTACCGCCTACGCGACAAGTTGAATTCCAAATCGACTTGGTCCCTGGTGCTGCACCCATGGCACGAGCTCCGTATAGATTAGCACCGACGGAACTGCAAGAATTGTCTACTCAATTACAAGAACTTTATGACAAGGGATTTATAAGACCGAGTTCCTTACCCTGGGGAGCCCCGGTCTTGTTTGTCAAAAAGAAAGACGGATCTTTTCGGATGTGTATCGATTACCGTGAGCTGAACAAGCTGACTGTGAAGAATCGATATCCACTTCTGAGAATCGACGACCTGTTTGATCAGTTGCAAGGATCAAGAGTCTACTCTAAGATCGACCTGAGATCTGGTTATCACCAACTCAGAGTTCGAGAGGAAGACATTCCAAAGACAGCGTTTAGGACACGCTACGGTCACTATGAGTTTCAAGTGATGTCGTTTGGACTGACCAACGCACCGGCGGTATTCATGGATCTGATGAATCGGGTGTGCAAACCGTACTTAGATAAATTCGTGATCGTTTTTATTGATGACATCTTGATCTACTCCAAGAGCAAAGAAGAGCATGCAAAACACCTTAAGTTAATTTTAGAATTACTTAAGAAGGAAGAATTGTACGCTAAGTTTTCGAAGTGTGAATTTTGGCTGTCGAAGGTACAATTTCTTGGTCACATGATTGATAGTGAGGGCATTCACGTGGACTCGGCTAAGATTGAGTCAATCAAGGATTGGGCATCACCCAAGACTCTGACAGAGATTCGTCAATTTCTAGGTCTTGCTGGCTATTACCGATGATTTATCAAAGGTTTCTCAAAAATTGCCAAGCCTATGACGAATCTGACTCAAAAGAACGTGAAGTTTGATTGGACTGAAAAGGCAGAGGCTGCATTTCAACTGTTGAAGCAGAAGTTGTGTAGTGCATCGATTTTGGCTTTACCCGAAGGTAGTGAAAACTTCATGGTTTACTGTGATGCTTCTCGTAAAGGATTGGGCGCAGTTTTGATGCAAAGGGAGAAGGTCATAGCCTACGCGTCACGCCAACTTAAGATTCATGAGAAGAATTACACTATACATGACTTAGAGCTTGGAGCTGTAGTGTTTGCTCTTTAAATGTAGAGACATTATATTTATGGCACGAAGTGCGTTATGTTCACTGATCACAAGAGTTTGCAACATATTCTAGATCAGAAAGAGTTAAACATGAGACAACAAATATTTAGAGTTGTAATGATACGACGCGAGATACGTTATCATCCAGTAAAAGCGAACGTGGTGGCGGATGCCTTGAGCCGAAAGGAACGGCTTAAGCCACTACGAGTTCGAGCTTTAGTTTTGACGATTAGTCTGAACCTCCCTGTGCAGATCTTAGAAGCTCAGGTTGAGGCAAGAAAGGAGGAGAATTATAAAACAGAAGATTTGTATGGTATGATTAAGAAGCTAGAGCCACATGCTAATGGAACGTTATGCTTAAATGGGAGAAGTTGGATACCTTGTCGAGGTAATTTAAGGGAACTAATTATGCATGAGTCGCATAAGTCAAAGTATTCGGTACATCCTGGATCAGACAAGATGTACCAAGATTTAAAGAAGCTGTATTGGTGGCCGAATATGAAGGCTGAGATTGCCACCTACGTCAGTAAATGTTTGACCTGTGCCAAAGTCAAGGCCGAATACCAAAAACCATCCGTTTGTTGGTTCAACCCGTGATCCCAGTATGGAAGTGGGAGAACATTACTATGGATTTCGTAACTAAGTTGCCAAAGACATCAACTGGTCAAGATACAATTTAGGTAATTGTTGACCGACTTACAAAATCTGCTCATTTCTTACCAATGAAGGAAACCGACTCAATGGATAATATGACGAGACAATACTTGAAGGATGTAGTCTCGAGGCATGGAGTGCCAGTTTCGATTATTTCTGATCGAGACAATAAGTTTACCTCTCATTTCTGGTCATTTAATGAATCCCTAGGTACTCAATTGGATATGAGTACGGCTTACCATCCACAGACTGATGGTCAGAGTGAGAGAACCATCCAAACCTTGGAGGACATGCTACGTGCTTGTGTGATGGATTTTGGGAAAGGTTGGGATAGACACCTACCTTTGGTGGAGTTTTCTTACAACAACAGTTATCACACTAGTATCAAGGCTGCACCGTTTGAAGCTCTCTACGGCCGAAAATGTAGATCGCCTATTTGTTGGGCTGAGGTTGGAGACGCTCAGCTCACTGGTCCAGAAATTGTTCATGAAACAACTAAGAAGATCATTCAGATCAAAAAGAGAATTCAAGCTGCCCGAGATAGGCAGAAGAGCTATGTGTTAGTAAGGCTAAGCCCCATTAGAATTTTAGGTCGAGACAAAGGTTCAATGTTGAAAGTGTCGCCATGGAAAGGGGTGATACGTTTCGGCAAACGGGGAAGCTGAACCCTCGTTATATAGTTTCTTTTAGGATTATTGCTAAAGTAGGAATGCTTGCTTATTGACTTGAACTTCCAGAGTAGTTTAATCAAGTCCATAGTAATTTTTCATGTTTTCCAATCTGAAGAAGTTTTCGTAAAGACGACCCCCAAAACTATTCCGTTAGAAGAAGATTCCAGATTATGACAAGCTAAATTTCATTGAGGAACCAATTGAAATTATGGACCAAGAAGTTAAACGGCTGAAGCAAAGCCGCATTCCAATCGTGAAGGTCCGATGGAATTCGAGGAGAGGGCCCGAGTTTACTTGGGAGCGCGAGGACCAAATGAAGAAAGAAGTAACCCTCCCCTTTTTTCGTTAAATCTGAACCCCACCGTCTAAAGCTTTGAGGACAAATATCTTAACAGGGAAGAATGTTCACAACCTCCGAGATTTTTAAGTCAATATTTTTTAAAAACTTTTTCGAAATTTTCTTTGACTTTAATATACGTTTACGTTTGAATCTGGCGGTTTACCGTGAGGTAAACCCGCGTAAATCTGAAAAACGTTATTGGACGCGTTCCGGCATCGGATATTCATTAGTTTTTAGATTTTAATGAGTTATTTATCTTTCTAAGTGTTTAGTAGGTTAACGATCACTCCCGGTATTACTTTTTACGCTTTAAACGTTTAAAATTGCGTTTTTTTACGCAATTTTTGACCCGAACGGAACCGCAAACTCGAAAGCTTTCGTGTAAACTTTGGTTTATCGTCCACTCATATTGTTTTACCTAAAAATTTCGATCCATAATCCCTCCCCCTAATTACTCAAACACACTGCATACACACTCTAAATTAATTCCCATGGAATCTTTTCACTTTAATTTGAAACTTATGCATGCATAAGTGGGATAGTGACCTCTTTGTCTTAACCTTCCCATGCACCAACACCTCTCTTACACAATTTGTCACCTTGCATATGAGGACCACAAAGGCACTAACTTGAAATGGATTTAATTAACTAAACTTGGAGCCAAAGCAAAACAATGAACCTTCCCCCCCCCCCCTCCTTGGCCTACTTCGGACAAACCACAAGGACCATCAAGTCCTTGGTTCACTCTTTTGCTAGTCACCCACTTTTAGTCACAAAAATATCTTAAACCCTAGAACCCTTTCCTATATAAACACCACTTATAAAAATTTTAGGTCATTCATCACAATCCTAGCCTCAACAAAAACTCACACACCTCTCCCTCTCCTTCTCTTTGGTCACGGCAAGAGAAACAACACCAACAACATTCCATAGTTTTGATTTTATCTAAGATCCATCTATTTCAATCTTATTTCTAACCATATCTAAGGGTGTTCCAAAGGTTTGATCATAGTTTTTCAAAGTTTTCTTCAAGATCTACAAATTAGGGTTTGGTTATTATTTGAGGTTTTTCTAGATCTATTATTTTGGGGTATAGATCTTGTGATTTCACTACTTGTTCTTCATTCTTGTAAGTATCTTGAATCTTTCCTTGTGGTTTTCCTTATGTTCTTCTTATATGTTCAGGATCCATTACACCTCCATGTTTGTGATTTAATTTTTGAAAAGATTTTTAAAGACAAGATTTTCATAAATAATGAACTACTCATTTTACTAGTTAAATACTAAGTTCTTTGGTGAGATGAGAGTTGATGAGGTTGCAATAAAGAAATGAAAGGATTATGTTAAGATTAATGTGTGTTTTGTTTGGTTTAGTTGTAGAATAAGATTAGGCTAGATAAAGAACTCTATTTTGTGAAGTTTGGGTGGATTTTGTTGCGTTTTTGACAAAAAGTGCTTGCTGTCCCAAATTTGTTTTGAGGGTTTTGGTCGACCTAAAAATGTTTTCATTAGGCGTAAAAGTAGTTTTTGAAGAGCTCGTTTCGAATAGATAGTTTTTCATATATCACACTTTAAAAATGGATTTAAAACGACCAAGTTATGGCCAAATGAAACTTGAAAACATTGTCGCAAAAACTAAATGAATATGCTGAGGTAAATATAACATAGGTTTTCGACACTTTCAGACATTTTTGGACTTTTTACACATTAGCGAACACATATAAGTAACACTTATATATAGATTGGTGATTGTTAAAGCCATGAGATTTCCATATTTTGGGAAAAGCGAGAAAGTTACTAAAAATAGTAAGTTTGGTAATAAATTTACGAAACGGACAGAGAAGTTAAGCGATTAAGGCTAGTTAGTGCATTTTGAATTATGGAAACTTAAAAAATGTATGGGACGGTATTAACGTCCCGAAACTAAAAACTTTCCTAAAATAGAAACTTTCTAAAAATAGTAATTTTTGGTTAAACGCCGAAACTTAACGAAAAACTATATGATTTCATTTCATCATGTTTTGTTAAATCAAACTAAAGCAAACACACATGGATGTCTTTTGGTGATGAACATATTGTGCAATTCTTGGCATACTTTCCGTGTTTCTGAGACGCGTTATTATCTAGGGTCCGCGGGCTGAATTTCTATATCACCTTTTACTTGCGTGATTATCATTTGCTCATTTGCTAAAGGTGAGTTTATAGCCCCACGTTTTACTATTTTTACTTTACTATTTTGGGGTGAGAAACATTGCTTATTTTCAAACTATGGACACAGTTACTTTACGTTTCATTTTCCTGATTACGTGTTGCCTAAGTAGCGAATAGACCACTAATTCCCGAATTATCATTAACCCGTCAAATTGGCTTAACCGAATGACTGGTTAAGTGAGCGCCGAATGTTGTAAATAGATCAAATTGGAGTAAATTATCCCTATCTCCGGGTAAGTAAGCGCTTACTAGAAGTCGGAGGTCCGAAACAAACGGAATATATACCATGTCGGATTGTCAATAGGTGATCTTGGTCAGATACCTCTAGGCGTAGGATACTATATGGAATATAAAAATGCTATGCTTCCTTTAAAAAATGAGCTTCGGTGTCATGAGCTTAGAGCAACAGTAATAACTCTTTTATGTAAAGTTGTAATCTGTTTTATATCTGTCACGTGCGTATGTGAACTTGTGGTCCACTTTTTATACTAAAGTCAAACATATGAATTCACTCAACATTTATGTTTGAACCGTTTTAGCATGTTTAATTCCTACCAGGTGCTATTTGGATGTCTTTGCTTGCTATTTGGTGTCGTATTATGATACTTTTTAAAGTTTCAGCTTTGAATGTGAATTTTAACTTCAAAATTGATTTGATTGTCTTTAGTCCAGAAATCGGTTCAGCACCAGTCAACTTCTCCAGTGGAGGAAGGGGGTGTTACAGACTGAAGATTCTTCCGCTGAATCATAATCAGCCACTGAAGAGTCAGAGACAACAACTGAATGGTTAGTTGTGTTTCTTTGTGACTCTTTTGAGGGTACCTTACCAGTATCATGTTTTGACAAATTAGAATCTTCAGCTTCAGATAACTTAGGTTTATTACTACTAGTATCTTCATTGAGTTAATCAATTCCTAAGATTTTTTTCTTTTAAGTGGGAATTTGTTCACAGATACACTGATTAACTTTATTAGAAATGTTTAGCCATGCTTATGTAATAGAAGTTAGCTCTTTCAGTTCATTTCTTAAGTTTTGATTCTCTTTGAGAATCTCAGTGTTTACATGTTGCATGGTAAGAAGATCAAGATTTGCTTGCTTTAATACCAAAAGCTATTCTTTGCATGTATTTAGTTCTTGAACAAGATTTCTATGTTTTGAAAGAAGATTGTTTCTTTATTCTTCCACTTAGTTTAGATCAATACACAAATAATCTAGAAAGGATTTTCTATCATCATTATCTTCCATTTTAAGAAGAGTGTGTACCTTTTGTATAGAGATCTTGACCCATTCACCATTGCGGGTACTTTCTTTGCCAACAGAAACTCTTTCTTCATCAGCAAGTGCCATAAGATCCTTGACTTCAATCCCTTCATTTTCATCTGATGACACTTCTTCTTCATCCCATTCATATTTTTCAACAATAAGACCCTTGTTTTTGCCTAAGGATGAATTGGAAGCTAAAGCACTAGAACTGAGGAGGGCTAGCTTAGCTTTGACTTTGTTGTATTTGGCTTCAAAGTCTTCGGTATGCTTCAGTTCAGGCTTGTACTAAGACGGATGGAGAAGTTTTGTTTGAAAAGGTGACTGATATGAAGGAACCGATGTTTTTAAAAAACAATCTCTAGTAAAATGACCTTTCATGTCACATTTGTGGCATTTAGTTTGATCAGTTGTTTTTGCACCACTGAAACTTTGAGTACCCTTTTTGAAGAATCTTTTAGATTTGTCTAAAAGAGCTATTGCTTGGTATTCTTCTTCAAGGTCATTCATGTACTCCTGATTGCTTCTTGCATCCTCTTCATCATTAGGACTATCTTGAAAGTTCTGGACAATAGAGGTGGAGCAGAAGGCAGTTGATAGTGGAGTTGCAAAGACAAGAGTTTTCACTTTGTTAGTCCCATAAATACTGTCTATAAGGTTTTCTTCATATTTGAGTTTACCAAATAGAGAAGCAAGCTCAGATTCTTTTACATGATTTGTGTTTCTGAGACTTTGGCAGAAAGCTAGCCACTTCTTTGGTAACCCATTTATAACCCAGTATTTATTTCAATCTTTGAAAGTTTAATGCCATCATTTACTTATTCATTCATCAAAGCTTTATATCTGGTGAAAGTTTGTGTTAGAGTTTCACCTTCTTTGAATTTAAAGGTGTCCATGATCCTACTTTCTTTCACATCAAAGGGCCTCTCATGATATAGTATCAGGTCATTCCAAGTAGATTTTGCAGTTAAGCAGTTTATGACAGAGTTTATTTGGTCATCTGGAAGTACATACATAATGAGACTTTTGAGTCGTTGATCTAAGTTAGCAGCTTTTCTCTCATTCAGTATCCATTGTACTTCTGGCTTCCTTTGACCAGCTTCCATAGGGATATAAGGACCGTTTGAAATGATGTTTTCAAATTGAGGTTCAATACTGATGATATGGCACATGAACCTCATTTTCCAATTGGTGAAATTTTTAACCTCTAGTACAGGAGCGGCATTTAACTGGCCACCCCTATATTCAAGAGTCTGTGGTACTTCTGCTGCCATTTAAGATAGATCTTGATTTTAAAAATCTTTTGAGCAGTTATAAAAACTTTGAAAAGGTTTTATAAATCAAACTGCTCTGATACCACTTGTTGGTCCCTTTGAATGTGATATAAGGTTTATCAAATTAAACTAATCACATTCCATAGCAACAAAGTGAGTTTTAAACAAAGATATATAAAGAATATAAAGAACAAGTTTAAAACACACAGAAGTAACTTTTCAACGTATAGGTTCTTATTAAAATCAAATAAAGAATCTATGACACACCTTGCTTGCGGAATAGCAAGGTGGTTGAATGACAATTGGGGTGTTATCTCCTTCGAACTTAAACTCTAACCAAAGTTAAGAGAGTAAGAAAACAAACTACTTATGACTAAACTGAAGCTTCAGCTTTCAGTAGTACCATTCAGTTTGTTTGAGAGATAAATGAACTCTTCAATGTGTTTCACATTAATTGGAAGAGATAACATTTAGTCTGGGAATCCCTTTCCTTTTATAGGCAAAGGGATTAGGGTTTACAAGCTAACCTAGTACGCGTTTCATGCATTCAATGGGTGGTTGAGATATCATTTAATGCAGACGTGCTCTAAAGTACCAGGTATAGTCTTTTAAGGAAAAGTTGTTGTACTTCTATACCAACTTTAGAAGTAGTCATTCCCAAGGAGATTGCTTTATTCCTTTTGACATAAAGCAATCTTTTTCCCGCCTTGTAAACCTTCTATAAGTGAAACAAAACGTTTCAAACTTCTGTTAAGGAGATAGACAACGTTTAGCTTGGAATTGTCAACCAAGCTGAACTGAAGCTCTTTACATAGGCCTTCTTTAGTTTTTGATCCGCTGTATAAACTGAAGTGAAGATACTTCCCAATCTTCTAAGGACCTGAAGAGCTGAAGCTGAAGAAACTTCAGCGACTCAAACTGAAAGACTTCAGCTTGAGTAACACTTAGGGGATTTTTATGTTTAAATCTACTGAGAGACTGAAGGGCTGAGGTGCTGACCCTAACACTTCTAACACAACAAATTTATAGTGGTGATATAAAGATAATGCATGATATGTTAAATAAGAGTAAAATAGGTTTTATGAGATACTCACACAAAATTATGATGCTTATGATGGTCCTGAAGTGTGCTAAAACATAACCTGAAGTTTAGAAAACCCTAATTTCCAATACCAACCCCTAGCTTTTCCTTAGTTACCCTTAGAAAACCTTCACCCTTGCTTGAATACCACTTGAAAGAGCTGATATAATGTGTGTGTTTGAGTGTGTTTAAGTGTGTGTAGAATGGGTACTAGTTGGTTTCTTATGTAGTGCAAGAAATAGCATGGTTAGAAGAGGCTTTATCACTCAATAGTGACTAGTATCACAAGAATAGAGTTGGAGTATGCATGGGGCTTGGGGAGATGCCCTTCAATCATGCCCTATAAATAACAAGATGGGTAGGGATGACAACTTTAGAGGACTTGGTAATATGCTTATTCTTGGGTTTAAGTTTGACATGGTTTAGGAAGGTGAGTATTACAAGATGAAAAGTGGATGTTTGGGTTTCTTATTTGGGAAGGGGTGGCCGATTAGGTAAGGAGAGGAGGGGTGGGAAAATGATTTTAAACATGTAAAATACTTGTAGAAGTATTATCTCAAAGGTGGTGAGTGTAGTGGGTATGTTGTACATGCATGCATGAAGTAAAATGCAAGAATGGAAAGACTTACATAAAATTTGTAAAACCGGATGCTTATAATTATAAAATCATGCTCATAATTTGTTAACATGCTTGCATAACGTAGACTAAATTTAGAATAGTGACCGAATACGTTCAAAGATGTTTCTCGCTATACGTAGGATAACCTAACGGTTATATGTAAAGTCCAATATTTATTTGTTTAAAATAAAACGTTCAAGTTAATAAATAAAAGTTAACCTGAAATTTGTCAGTTGTCACAATCTCTCCTAGTTAAGAGAATTTCGTCCTGAAATTCAGTTTGTGGTATCCGATAGTGAGGTGTTTGAGAAAATAAGAGGGTATTTGTTACAGATTTGATCTTCACGTTCCCAAGTGAATTCACGACCTCTCCTTGAATTCCATCGAACCTTAACGATCGGAATATGACTTTGTTTCAACTGTTTAATTTTCGGGCCCATGATTTCCATCGGTTCCTCGACGGAGTGAAATTTATTATCAACTTGGATTTCCTACAGTGAAATGACGAGTGTTTCATCCGATAAGCATTTGACGTGAAACGGGTTGTGAACACCACTGAGTTCTTGTGGAAGCTCGAGTCGGTAAGCTGTCGGGCCAATCCTACCTAGAATCTTAAAGGGTCCAATATACATTGGATTCAGCTTTCCTCATTTCCTGAAACGTATCACGCCCTTCCAAGACGAGACTTTCAACATGACCTTATCTCCAACCTAAAATTCTAATGGTTTATGCCTTACATTTTCGTAACTCTTCTGATGATCATGTGCGGCCTGTAGCATGTTTCGTATCTGTACGATTATCTCAGTCGTTTCATGTATGATCTATGGACCAGTAAGTTGGCTATCTCCAACCTAGGTCTAGCAGATAGCTAATCGAAACTTTCATCCATAAAGGGCCTCAAATGGTGCAACCTTGATGCTGGTGTGGTAAATGTTGTTGTAAGAAAATTCGACCAGTGGCAATTGGTTATCCCAGCCATTTCCAAAATCAATCACACATGCGCATAACATATCCTCTAGTGTTTGGATAGTCCTTTCGCTCTTGTTGTCTGTCTGTGGATGATATGTAGTGCTCATATCCAAACGAGTACCCAAAGCTCTCTGGAGTGATGGCTAAAATCGAGATGTGAATCGACTATCTCTATATGAGATAACTGAAACTGGAACTCCATGCATTGAGACGAATTCTTTCAAATAAATTCTTGTGAATCTCTCCATCTTGTCAGTTTCTTTGATTGGTAGGAAATGTACGAACTTTGTGAGACGATCGACTACTACCCAAATCATGCCATAACCGCTTGACGTCTTAGGTAGCTTCGTGATGAAGTCCATTGTTATCCGTTCCCACTTCCATTACAGTATCTCGGGTTGTTGCAGCAAACCAGATGGTTTTTGATATTCTGCCTTCACCTTGGAGCACGTTAAACATTTACTAGCATAGGTGGCGATATATGCCTTTATGTTAGGCCACCAGTACAACTTATTAAGATCGTGGTACATTCTTTCAAATCCATGATGGATAGAGTACTTAGATTTATTTGACTCATGCATAACTAAATCCCTTAAACCTCAAAATGTGGTAACCAACTCTTGTTCATAATACATCGGGTTCCATCTGGACGAGTCTCAAACTCTTTGTCCCTACTTCGTAGGGCTTCATTCTTGACATTCTCTTCTTTGAATGCTTGGACTTGTGCATCACTAATCTGTGAAGGGAGGTTTATATGTATCGTCATGACCAAGGCTCGAACTCGTAGTGGCTTAGCCCGTTCCTTTCAAATTAGGGCATCGACAACAACATTCACCTTTCCGGGGTGATAACAAATATCACAATCGTAATCATTGAGCAGTCCGATCCATCGACGTTGCCTCATATTCAAATCCTTCTCATCGGGTATGTGTTATAGGCTCTTATGGTTTGTATACATGGTACACCTTGTACCATACAAGTAGTTTCTCTAAATCTTAAGACCAAACACTACGGATCCTAGATCCAAATCATGATTCGTTTAATTATTTTCTTAGGTTTTAAGTTGATGAGATGCGCAGGCTATGACCTTTTCCTTCTACATCAATACAACACCTAGTCCTTTATGAGAAGTGTCACATTAAACCACAAAATTATCGGTTCCTTATGGTAATAATAAAATTGGTGTACTATAGTTGAAAAGCTGACTCTTGCTTTTCTTCCTAATCAAACTTATGATTCTTCTTGGTCAGTTTAGTTAAAGGCTTAGCTATCTCATAGAAACCTTTAATAAATCGTCGGTAACAACCTGCAAGACCTAAAAATTGGCGTATCTCTGTAGGGGTTGTATCTTTGTAGGGGTTATAGGTGACTCCCAATCTCTGATAGCTTTAATCTTAGCGAGGTTAACATGAATGCCTTGACTATCAATCACATGCCCGAGAAATTATACATTTTGGATCCATAATTCACACTTAGAGAATTTGGCGTACAATTCCTCCTTCTTAAGCAGTTCCGATATCACCTTCAGGTGTTCTTTATGCTCTTCTTTGTTTATTTTGTTTTTGTTTTTATTTTTTTTAAAGGGAAAAAAAAATTGGATCAAATAACCGTCTATTGATAATGATTACAAATTTATCTAGGTACGGTTTGCACACATACATGAAGGTAACCTTAATATACAAACTATTGAAGAAAAAGTAGTTTGGTGACCTTGATAAAGGGCTCAGGAGTCCAACGAGCACGACTACAAAACTGATTGTGGAGTAACAACTTTGGTGACGAGATATCTAGGTGTGACAAAGTGGCTAGAGATTAATGAAGGAGGGAGATACCAGAGAAAGGAGATAGGATCGATGGAAAATGGTAGGAGGGACTGAAATGTTTGATTTTAAGTCACAAAAGAGGGAAAACTAATTTGGGGGAAATAATTTTGGGAAGGGCAGGAGAAATGTAATCTAATTTTATTTTAGAGGGGTGGAGGGTGGTTCATATTTTTTATTCAAAATTTACATACAAGAATTGTAACACTTTTGATAAAATTGTTGCAATTACATCTACAAATGCAACACTTATTTCTCAAATGTTGCTTAAAGGTTAATATCCTCTAAAATGCAACAATTTTAGAAAGTGGTGCTTATAAAGTGTTACATTAGCCACATTTTGTTATAGTGCTATAAATTTAAAGCTTTTTAAACATGTCAAAGTTTTTGGCACCGTTGTCGGGGATTTTAAAGTTGTTCTGTAATCAGATCTTTTAAAAATAATTTTTAACATTCCATCTTTTAAAAAATCGTTGTACAGTTTTCTGGCAAACTGACCCAAACAAATTCTCCTTTGGATGCATACACGTGCTTCCAATTATGAACTTGTTTAATCATTACCTAAACCTGAACGTACTCTGAATCGAAGACTTCATCGACGAAACAGAAGAGTTCCCTTCGATTAAAGAAATAATCCACCTCAACACCCGAGAGTTGTCTATCTGCCAATTCTTGACATCAATTACTTCTGCCACTCTCGTTACCCTTAAAAATCTCAATCCCATGGATGATGAACCCATATAGGTTGCCGACCATGTTGTCTCTCCGACTCTTGGTGCCTCAATCACTATTCCTGAACCCCAAATGAATTTGCCATTAAAGGTAACCACCCAACTCTCATCAAAGGAAACAAATTTGATGGTAGAACCAAAACCGATCCTCATAAACACATTCATAAATTTCTCAGAATCTGTGATATGTTTAAATATAGAGATACCGAAAATGAAGTTGTCCGCCTAATGATGTTTCCCTTATCACTCACTGGAGAAGTAAAAACATGGGTGGAAGAACTCAACTAAGGAATTATCAAAACATGGGATGAATTACGAACTGCTTTCATTAGCTGATTCTTTCCAGCTCTTTTTGACCGACTTCTCAGAAAAATCCGTATCTTCTCCCAACATGAAAACGAATCTCTAATCGATGCTTGGCTTCGTATGAAGAAAATGCTCAGAAACTGCCATGATCATAATCTGTCCAAAGGCAATATTATCAAAATCTTTTACCACGATCTCAACGAAATAACCTAAGAAGTTCTAAATGCCACAGCTGGTGGTATTTTCCTCTATAAAACCCCGAATCAAGCTTTTCAGCTTCTCGAAGACAAAGTCTTGCTTAAGCTCGACTAGGCTAAAAATCAAAAAACCAAATCATCTCTTAAGAAAACCATTGCTTTCACCGCTGAAAGTAACAGTAATTCCAACACTAACAAATATATGACGCGAATAGATGTCATAACCATGAAAATGGATGCTCAGTATAAAGACTTTCAATCTCGCTCAAAATAACCAAAACTTAACGATGATGACAAACCCATGTCACGTAAAGAAGAAGCCAAATTCATGCAAACCTTCCATCATACTCGTTTTTACAATAATTACCACGACCGTGATTCCAAGCGCGATAACTGGCGTTCAAGCGGAAGAAACAATTATATCACTCTGATGATAAACTTGATCTTCAAAAGCAACTTAGCGATTTTATCAAAGCTCAATACTCGACCAATTCTTTTGTCAAAGACACTTTTATAGATCTTAAAAACAAACTCGAAATAACATCTAAAAATCATCAAGCGTCAATTCAAAATCTCGAAGCTAAATTTAAAAGATTTGCCAACAAGCAATATAGTCGACCTTCTGGATATCTTCCTAGTGACACTCAACCTAACCCAAAAGGTAGTTCATCAAAACCTTACCAACCATGTCACACCCCTATCAGCGGTGGAAACATGAGAATGTGACGTAATGATCAATCATAACACAAGATACAAAATAGAGAAGTCTAAAATGCATAAATGAATAGTGTCATGATGACCATCAACCTCAATGAAACCTTGAGTGATGTCCTAAATCAAAAACACGGCACATAGTCGCCATTTATTACAAACTTAAGCCCATGCAAGGGTCTATAAAATCTTAACTCGATCATTAAGAAAACTAATTTCAAACCGTACATCTAAAGCAAGACTTTTCAAGCAAGATTCCTACAGAATTTTCTAAACTCTATGACAAGTACCATACTCTAACGATCATTAACATCACCTAAAAATGATACTCGAAAACGTCAACAATAATGTTGGTGTTGGTGAGCTCATAGGTTTTGACTCAAAACCCAGTCATTGTGCCAATATTTTCAATCAGCTGGACAATTGTGCTATATAATAGTGAATATATGCGAACCACCCATAACTTAGCATCCCCGCTAATCATGTACCCAGACCTAGCATCCCCGGTAGTCTAATCACCAGCGCGTACCAACCCCCTTAGGGTCGCAACCCTGATGACATACCATACCTATGGCCTACCAGCTGGAGCGATTAGGGTGAAGAACCACACAACATAGCATACCAATGCATGTCATTCACATAGCAGTCATAAGGTCATATATTGTCCCAAAAATGAAATCACTTTTTGCACAGTTCAGAAAAACAGTTCAAAGCACATTTGAGTATAATTTTCCCCCAAGGAAAAATAGTAAAAAGTGGGGCTACGAGAACTCACCTCAAGCAACAATCTACAATAGCAAACTTAACTCACAGGCAATGCAATGACGTCCACACACGACCTAGTCCAGTTAATGTCCCATTTTAAATCATTCGTTTCCAAACATTATTCAAGCATGACGCATAGAGGTTTAGACGCTCGTTGTACGATTATCATAAATGTTTTAGTGGTGTGATGGTTGACTACATAACTCCAAAATACCATATTCGTCCATATCTCAATACAATATACTTATACTTATGCTATTTAAGAAAATAGATAAGTAATATAAGTAAATATTTATAATAAATAATTAGAAATATACTTCGATAAGTCCATTCGGTACACTTAGCTATCATAAATATATCGTTTATACTATACGAAATAGAACGTTTATGTTCGCTAAACATTTTGGAAAAGCTTCGGGAAAAATTATATTTTTTGTCTTTTAGTGAATGTATTAAAATAATAAAATAATAATATTTTATTATTAAAAATAAAATTTACTTTTTAATTAAAAATTCTAAGTATAGACTTTTTACAAAATTCCGGCATGACCCGTACATTTATATGATGTTTTCCAAGGTTATCGAACCTTATTTTCAAACATATTTCCCATTTCGACACTTTACAAACCAAAATTTCAAAATCTCATTTCATCACGTTTACCAAGATACTTTCTTAAAATGATCTTCCATATAGTTTCACAAATACTTTTTACTTCCCAAAAGCTCGTCAAAACTCCCAAAATAACTAATTACGGCTTATTTTTAAGGCCCAATGTCCACTACACTTTTTTTGTATCCAAAATACGTTCTAAGCCCAAACCAAGGCCCAATAGTGTATATAAGCTCAAACTAATAAGTAAATAAGTAATCTGGACCACAATAATCCATCAATAAGCCATGGCTTATGGATTGCCTATTGGGCTGTGAGCCCTTATGCTCAAAATATGAATACTAAGCTTAAAAATAAGCTAATAAGCTACGTATCACATTTGGTTATCACCATAAGCTATAATATAAGTCCACAAAAATATGGCATACTATGAAAATAACTAAGAATACCCTCCTTGTATTTTCATGAGTTGTCGTGGGCCTATAAGCCCAAAATAAGCTTATTCGAACACAAAAATAAGCCATAATAAGCTATATACAAAATAAGCTACATAGCAAACATATGTTTTTCAACCATCACGACCAAAATATCAAAACTAACAAAACCTTATATTTTTCCTTTTTATTTCGAACTAAAAACGCACCCTATATAGTCTTTTTAAAACTTTTCGCTTTTGATTTTTAACGGTCGGGCCGTAAAACTAACATCTATGTATCCCTAGCAACCCAAAAGTACAAGCTAAAAATAAATTTGAAAGACTTACAAAAATGGTCTTCAAAATAAATTTTGACGCGAACCACACAACCCAAACGTTGTTTAAATGACTACTCGGACATTAGAATCAACCTAAAATATCACCAATCTTCATGTTTTTTTATCAAAGTTTGAAAAATAATAGTGTGTGTGTGTTCCGGGTGTTTGGACGAAAATAAGAGAGAAAGAAAATGTATGTATGAATTGTTTTTTGAAAGAATAAGAGCATGAAATGTGTGTTTAGGAACCAAACAAACCATATGTACCATGCATAGGACCCATGTAACATTCCGTATTTTCAGGTCATTTACGACGTCATCTATTTTAATAAATAAAAAATTTGTACGCGTTTACTTTTAATTCTCATTATATAGTAAAATCGCGTAAACTAAAAATCAACAATTAACGTAAACGGACACCAAACGAATTAAAGTTTTCATCAAGCAAGCAATATATTATTTTTATGAAAGTAATAATCAACTTTTTATATTTTATTTTTATTGGTTGCGTAAAGTGATTACGTTTCGCAATAAAATACGTTTAGGCATACCCGGAACCACCAAAACTTTTCTACGCTTCAACAAATACCCACTTTTATACCCAATACATAAAAGTTACAAAAATATATCATATATATCATACATGGGACGAAATTGTAGCAAATTATACAAAGAAATATAAGAAAAATCTTTCAACTAGTCTTTGTACATCTTTTGCTCATTAAATCTTACCATACTTTGTTCCCTTTTGACCATAGTCTTCCTTAAGACCATGAGATGTGTTTTTGACTAACTATTGCATTCTTTTTTACCAAGACTTACCATATATACATGCATACTAGAGATAGGAACTCATACAAGTAAAACACTTAACTAGAAAATCAAAAACTCTCCATTTCTCTCCTCTCTAGCTCACGGCATACCACAAAGACCATACTCAATCCATACAAAATTTTCTACAAACATTTACACACATTCCTACAACATATCTAAGATACCTCAAGGTGATTTGAAGCATTGGTTAACCATTTAAAAGGATTAAGCAAGATTAGGGTTTTTATTAGAAAACTAGGGTTTCAAGAGTGCAAGCTTTGGTTTTATATCTAAACAAGGGTTTAGATACTTTGGTTCATCACACTACATCTCATTAAGGTTATCTATAAACCTTTATGTCTTTACTTTTATCATTTTTATGTGTTTACATGTTCTATATAACTAAATCACCATTTAGGGTTTTAAACATGTTAAATGGATAACTTACTTGTGGTTATGATTTTGAACACTTTTACATATGTTGGGTAGTTGATAATATCATGGAATAAAGGAATTATAAGTATGGTAACATGTTTGTTAAAGTATAAAAAGTTCAAGTATAAACTTGTAGTTAAAAAGTATATAAAAACAAAGTTATATAAATAAACCCCAAAAGATATATAGGGGCTGTTTTGGTTCGTATTTTGTAACAGCTAGATTATACTTTATAAAGATAGTACGTCTCATGACGATTCCAAAAAGATAAGAAACTCGAAAAACGGATTAATAACGAAAAAGATACGGTAAAAACAAGTTATACGTTAATAAACGGAGTCGTAAAAGAATTTTTATAAAAACTTTTTATAAAAATTATTCAAACAGCAAGTTTGGCATTTTTAACAAATTATACATATTTTTAGGATTCCAAAATGATAAGAATCGTAATTTTTCAATTAATAACGAACGAGTTATGAATTTCGCGAGTTTACGACAATTAATACTTTTATAAAACTATTTTTATAAAAGTTACTGTTCATGACAGAAATAATTATTTTTGTAAACCTCATAAATAAGTAGAACTTTCAATTACGAGAACGTGCTCGAAAGAATCACTAAAAACGGAGCTATAACGAATAAAATATGACGTTTACGGGTTTTACGATAATTAAAACTATAAAAATAACTTTATAACTGGTGTGAACAGTAAAAAGTACTGTTCATCAGAGGGTCAAAAATATGAAAATGTCAAATTATGATAACTCGTCCTAATACGAAAGCGTGGGCATAAGAAACGTCAAAATCGGACTTAAAACGCGAAAGTTACGCCAGTTTTACTAAAACGGTAATTATAAACGTTTTTACTTATTAAACACAATTTTACCAAAACAATTAGATGGTGATTGAACTATATAGACCTATATGTGGTATTAAGCAAAGTGCTATATTACTAGGGAGTTTCATAATGAGGCCTCTTCGGGGTGGCGTATCGACGAGTTGTTGGATTTACGATTTAAAGTGTCCTAGCTCCTCATACGTCACTACATGACCTCTTAATTATGATAGCCCGAACGATAGTATGATGAGCTATACGACCTATAAATAATCAAAGTGTTTAGTACTTATACGACCTATATTGGATTAGGTTGCCTTCGAATTCCTTCGTGACGCATTTTTCTATTGTGATATACTTTGTGGATTACCATTCACTCGAGGTGAGTTCATAGCCCCCTTTTTACTACGTGATTGTTTTACAAAATCTACGGGGTGAATTACATTGCTTGTTTTACTATTGGACACAAGTGTTTTTCTAAGTGTTTTCAAAGTGTTTACAAAGTGTATGCTATCCAGATTACTGCCTAAATGCTATTGCCTAAGAGCCACGAACTCGGGTGCAAATCCCTTATAATTACGAATGCTGGTGCAAATCCCTTATAATTACGAATACTGGTGCAAACCCCTTATAATTACGAATACTGGTGCAAATCCCTTATAATTACGAATACTGGTGCAAATCCCTTATAATTACGAACTTGGGTGCAATTCCCTTATAATTACGAATACGGCTTCGGGGTCATGAGCTTAGTGCAATAATAAACGTTTTGGACTACTGAATGTGTTTCAGAGTCTACTATTACTTCGATCTTGTGGTCCACCCTTTTTACCGATAAACCTATGATTTCACTCAACCTTTGTGTTGACTTTTAGCATGTAATTTCACATGCACTTAGTATACCCTTTTCAGGTCCCTAGGTATGAAGAATGGAGGAGCCGTGCGGAGATCCATTGGGAAGACGGATTATGTGTTTTGATTCTAAAGTCTAAACAACTTTTTTAGCGTAAAAACGTAAGTATCTTTTGTAATTATGAAGCTCGTTGTTTAATTATATAGGTACGATTAAAATGTTTTTATGACCTTTTATAACCTAATGAACCTAATGTAATGAACGCTGTTATTGTTGCTATGGCATTGTATGAACTCTTATCTTAAAACTGTTCATTTAAGGTCGTTCCTATATCTTGATGGTGTACTTTGACGTCCACCCCAGTGGTACCACTCCGCTGCTACCTGATTTGGGGGTGTTATAGATGGTACCAGACCAATGAGTTATAGGAACTGGTCAGTTTCAAAACTATCTATAACCACAAAGTCTAAAAGTTTCGTTTCTTCATTTTAAATACAGGAATCCTTCTTCCTATCGCGATAACCACGCAGCTAACTATCCCCCTGATCCTTACTTACTTTGTCATTATTGGCATTATATATAATCTTAGATATAGAATAACTTGGTTTAAATTCATCTCTTACGGCTACTTTTGACAGTATCAAATCTATTTCATCGATCATTATATAATTAGCGACTATCCAGATTAATTATATGATACCAATGCGTAGACTTTAGCCCTTAGGAAATTCTCCTAAATTTTCTGTTTAATACTCTTAAATTTCTGTGGTATCTTTCGCTTCAATTTCTGATGTACGAATTATTTTAAAGTATCTATCAAATAACATGTATGAAAACGTCATTCTACTTTAACTCTCTATAATTTTTATACAAATCACTCCTCAAAATATTAGGAAATTATAAACTTAATTGATGACAAAAATGAGCATCGCATCGTAGCCCTCAAATATTACATAGCCAGATCAATCTATGAGTAATTCAGGAAAGGACCCATGTCCGATACTGAGCAGTAGTCACCTTCAAAAACTTCTATTGTAAAGAAATAAATTTCTTTTTGCATCAAGTTTTTGTTGAGTATCAGAAAACCGTTTACTCTGAAATCGAATCAGAAACCCTAGGGCAACAGCAGACCCTTCACTCCACCTTACAATATAAAGTCCGACCATCTCAAAAAAAAAAGAGTAACAACGACACGAAAAGCTGAAGGAACAAATTTAAGCCCACTAGAGCCGAGCCGTGTCGCAAACAATAAATATAAACCAACATCACAAATCTTGAAACAACCCTATGTAAATCAATTTAAAGGAAAATGCAAACGAGTTCTAAAGCCGTGGTAACAAAATTATCGAAAGGCATAAAATAAAAAAAGTAACGAAAACGATTTATTTCCACAACATCCATTTATTATCTTAGAAGAAGAGTACATAAGACCATAAAGGAAATTCAAGTTTTTATTTACAACCTCCCATAATATATATTCCTTCCAAAAGAGAGCTACGCCGATGCAAGAACGATTAGCACGTAGAATTCTAAATAAATGCCAAATTATTGAAATCCTCTTCGTATGGGAGTAGCAAATAAATCCGCGAGTGCTATCGCTGATCGCTCATCTCCAAGATCGTGATGATGTGCAACATTTTTAAGGATTAATAAAGAAAATGTAGTGTAAAGGATTAAGAGTTTGTATGGAGAATTGAGAGAAAATTTTGTATAAAAAGGAAAATGTAACCGTTGTGGGTTACTGTTCACCGACCGTTGGTGACACAGTTAAAAAAATATAAAATAATAATAATATAATCAATAATTATAATAATAAAAATAATAAAATAATAGTATAAGTATCTACTCCTCTTTCATCACATCAGTCCGAAGAAATATCGCATCTTTTCTCCGAACTGCTGTACTTTCCTCAAGTGCCCACACCGCAACTTGAGCCTGCGCGACAAGGCTCATCTAACCGAGAGACTGTAATGATTCCTATTTCAGTCATTTACCCGACATCATAAATGTCCCTAATTATTTTTTTTCCGTCGAACGCGTTCGCTTTTAATTTTAAAGGTGTCTAAATTTATCGCGTAACTAAAAGGTATCATTCAAACGTAAAACGGACACCAAACGAAATAAATTTTTCGTCCAACAAGCATTATATATATTCTCTACGAAAGTATAATCTACTTGTTTATATTTTATTATTTATTGGTTGCGTAAAGTGAGTAAGTTTCGCAATAAAATACGTATTAGCATACCCCGATAACACCAAGAACGTTCTATATATCGTGTACAACACAGGCCCTATTTTTGCAAACCAAAGACTAGCTAACAGTTGGTCAAAACTTTCCCCAAAACCGTCCCATATGTCCCTTACCAATTACCACCCTTGGAGCCTAAGTTTTGACCTTTCAAGTGAGTAACTTGGACGAGTCTATAGAGATAAAGGCTATACTATAAAAGATAACACTTACATAACAAGTCCTATGTGAAAATCAAAGCAAAAACCCTCCTTGATTTGCGTCTCTATAGGCACGTCAACAAACCCACTCTTTGAAAATCCATACCAAATTTTCTACACCCATACACACCTACACACATCATTTCTAAATATTTCTAAGAGTTTCCAAGTAGTGGTTAACCATATGTGTAAGTAGTAATCATGAAATGGTCAGGTTAGGTTATTTGGAAAAGATAGGGTTTTCATATTATGCAAGCTGGATTTTAAATGCTAAACTATGGGTTTAGCACCTAATTTTTCAAACATCATCAGTCGATTCATAATCTCTATAAACCTTTATACTTTCATTTAATTTATAGTGTGTATAGATTGTGCTATATAGTGAAATCACCATTATGATATGTTGAACAGTTTAAAATGGATTTTTCTTGTAAACAGGATATATGGATTTTACAACATGTTAAACGGATGTTCTATGTGAGTTTACAAAAGGTTGTAAGACATTTACACACTTAGGCTTATGTATAAAAATTTTATATAAACCTAGTAAATTAGGTTTACATTAACGAAGTTATGATTTTAAGTGTTATTTAGATGTTCGTTGGTTAATCATTGTTACCTTGCACATTTGAGTCAAAGGATGAACTAATGGACTATATTATATGGTATCACAGTATTATTAACTTATGACATATTGAGACTTTGGTAACAGTTACAAAAGTAAAGTCACAAAAAAAGCTTTAAATAAAAAGTATTAAAGTATGATTTCTTAAAGGGGCCTGTTTATAATTCAAAATTTCAAATAGAAGTATTTGACATTATAATAAAAAAATAATATGTCCTCATGACGATTCCAAAAAGAATTAGAAACTCGAAAAAAACGGATTCAAATAACGAAAAAAATACGTAAAAACAAGTTATACTAATAAACGGAGTCTAAAAGAATTTTTATAAAAACTTTTTATAAAAAATTATTCAATCAACACAGTTTGGCATTTTTAAAACAAATTTATACATATTTTTAGGATTCCAAAATTATAAGAAACGTAATTTTTTCATTAATAACGAACAGTAATGGAATTTCGCGAGTTTACTACAATGAATACTTTCATAAAACTCATTTTTATTATAGAATTTACTGAGTTCTATGACAGAATAATTATTTTTATAAATCTTCGATAAATAAGATAGAACTATTCATTTACAGAACATACCACGAATGAATCACTAAAACGGAGCTATCACGTTAAAATATACCATTTTACGGTTTTACGATAATTAAAACTATAAAAATAAATTCAAACTGGCGTAACAATAAAAAGTCCGTTCAGAACAGAGTGTCAAAAATATGAAAAATGTCAAATTATGATAACTCGTCCTAATATACGAACGTGGCATAAAAAACGTCAAAACGACCTTAAACCGAAAGTTACGCCAGTTTTACTAAAACAGTAATTATAAATGTTTTTACTTATTAAACACAATTTTACCAAAACAATTAGATGGTGATTGAACATATGGACATAATATTGGTATTAAGCAAAGAGCTATATTAACTAGGGGTTATAATGAGCCTCTCGGTGGCGTATCGACATGTGGATTTACGAATTTAAGTTGTCCTAGCTCCTCAGAATAACTTCACTACATGACCTCTTAATTAATGATATGCCCAAACGTAGTAACGATGACATACGACCATAGAATAATCAAAGTTTTTTAATACTTATACACCTATATTGATTGAGGCTGCCTTCGGATGCCTTTCTTACTGCATATTTTCAATAGTGAACATACTTTTAAAAAAATAAAAAAATTTTTTTTTAAAAAACCATTCACTCGAGGTGAGTTCAATAGCCCCGCTTTTTACTACGTGATTGGTTTTCACAAAATCTAACGGGGTGAATACATTGCTTGTGTGTACTATTGGACAACAATGTTTTTCTAAGTGTTTTACAAAGTGTATCTATCCAGAATTACTGGCCAAATCTATTGCCTAAGAGCCACGAACTCAGGTGCAAAATCCCTAATAATTACGATACGTTGGCAATATCCCTTATAATTACAATGCTGGTGCCAATCCTTATAATACGAATACTGGTCAAATCCCTTAAATTAGCGAATACTGGTGCAAAGTCCCCTTATACTTACAAACGTGGTGCCATTCCCGTAATAATTACGAATACTGGTTCGGGTCATGAGCTTAGTGCAAGATAAACGGTTTGGACTTCTGAATGTGTTTCAGAGTCTACAATATCCTTCGATCTTGTGTCCTCCCTTTTTTTACAACCGATAAACCTATTTTTCACTCAACCTGTGGGATGTTTGACTTTTAGCAGGTAATTTCAGGTCCCTATGTATAAAGATTGGAGACCTGGCGATACCATAAGACGGATTCCGGTGTTTTATCTAAAGTCCTATCAACTTTATTATCTATAAAAACTAAATCATCTTTTGGTATTATGGAAGTTTTTTTGTTAAAAAAATGTATGTGAAATGTTTATGACTTTTAAAACATATGGGACCTAATGTATGAACTCTGATATTTTGCTATGGCATCGAATGAAATCTTATCTTAAAACGTCAATTTAAGGTCGTTTCCTATATCTTGATTGTTGTACTTTTACGTAGCACCACATTGTTACCATTCCGCTGCTACCTGATTTTAGGGGTGTTACATTTATTATATGCTTGTTAAGTGAGTGGTGATTAGTGATTTAACTGTGAAACTAAAAGGGATTGTTGATTAATAATTTTAGGATTATTTAGATTACTTGTTTAGTTATTTTGACGGGCAAAAGCCGAAAGGATAACTAAATAACAATCTAGTATATTACCAATATAAAAGATTGTTTTCAAAATAAACCAACGTTGTGAGAAAATAGTTTTTTAAACGGGTACTAATTCATCAATAGTTACTTTCCTTTACACTTAATGATCTTTTCGCCTCACTTGACAAGCATATCCATTTAATATATATTTTAGATCTTTTAGATTATTAATTCGTAGCTTTAATCATTAGTTTAAAAACAAACCAAAAATATTTGATAATGAAGCATCCAATTAAAAACATAAACGTAAATCTCTATTCATATCTCGCCGTGGATTCGACTCCGAAAGATTTAATTATTACTTGTCCTCACGTGATTCTTTTATCTAATGGGAAATACTTTAATATTACTTCGACTATGTACGACGAGAAGCGTCAGGTTTTTGGCGTCGTTGCCGGAGAAATTTGTACGATTCTTGCGTTGTGTTTCGAGTTAGTGCCCTGAAGATCCTTTCTTTTAAAAGTTTATTTTCGTGTTTTGAAAAAAAAAATCCAAAAAATATTTTCCATTTCTATTTTATTTTTTCTTTCTTATATATATATATATATATATTATAAATTCCAAAAATAATTTTATTTCACTTTTATTATCTTTACGAAAAAGTCCAAAAATATTTTCTATCTTCTTATTTCTTTTTAGTGCATGTGCACACGTTCTTCTACGACTGACTTCTTTTCACCTTTTGAAGATCCCGAGAGATTAATCTGACGGAGAAATCGTGGTGAACCGTCACTTTTAATTGATTTTGAAGAAATTAATATGAATATGAATAACAATCAGTGACCGCCTCCTTCGGGTCCTCAAAATTCGGCTCCTGATCTCCGAACGATGGAGGAGCTGTGCCAGCCGACTATGAATGGCCGGGGCGGACCGATCGCTCCCGTTAACATTCAGGCTACAGATTTCGAACTTAAGAATCACATGATTCAACAAGTCCAACAGAGCTGTCAATACCATGGTTTACCAGGTGACGATAAGCATATTGACAAGTTCTTGACTGTGACTCAGAGCATGAAGCAAAATGGAGTCCCGCATGACGTCGTGCGCTTATGTCTCTTTTCTTATTCTTTGACGCATCATGCCACCGTTTGGTTTGATCATCTACCAAAGAATTATATCCATTCATGGGAAGAGATGGTGACCAAGTTCCTATCTAAATACTTTCCTCCATCGATGGTAACAAAATTAAGAAATGATATCAGTAATTTCCGACAGCTTCCTGACGAATCTTTATTCGAAGCTTGGGAACGTTACAAGTTGTCGATTGACCGGTGTCCTAATCATAACATGTTACCCGTCACTCAAATAGATACATTCTATAACGGGTTAACTTTGAGACACCAGGATATAATCAATGCTGCTGCTGGAGGCACCTTTATGAAAAGACGACCTGAAGAGTGTTATGATTTAATCAAAAATATAACCGCTCACCATAATGACTGGGATACCTCAGCTCAAAGGGGCGAGTCATCTAAATCGATCACTTCTTCATCTCTTGAGATATCGGCCCTTTCTCAGCAAATTGCCGAAATGAAGAAGAATTTTCTATGAATGAGTCAATCCAATCAGCAAGTTAATGTTGTTAATCCGAGTTGCGAGACCTGTGGTGGTCCACATCATTATTCTGAGTGTCAAGTCGCCGATGGCTTCACTTAAAGGGACGTATATACTGCTACGGGAAACTACAATGCGGGATGTAACTCTTACCAACCTCAAGGAAACTGTAATCTCTTAAGCTATCGTTGCAACAATTATCTTGGGCCACCCGATTTCAATCAAGCAAATAATTCAAATCAGAATAATCAAAACTTTCAAAACAGGAATAACCAGAATCAGTATCAAAATCGTTCTAATCAAGGTTATCATAATCAAGGATTTAATCAAAACAACTGAGGGCAAAATTTTAACCAAGGGAATAATTATAATCAGAATCAATGTTTTATTCAAAACCAAGGTCAAAATTTCAATCAAAATCAAGCTCAGACGAATTTTCACCAAACTCTAAATTTTCCATCTACGGATGAGATATTGAGACAACATATGATTACGTCTGATGCTAAGTTCCAATTATTAGCAAATCAAATAACAAAAATTGAAAAAGCTTTTAATGAAAGACCTCAGGGTGCGCTTCCTAGCAACACCATTCCTAAACCTAAGGAGGCTATTAAAGTAATTACCACACGAAGTGGTATTACTTTGGCTATACCCTTAGTTCCACCTGTTGGTCCTAATAATTGTGTAAAACATGAATACTTTAAGAAATGAAGAACAAGTTTTACACAATACTAATTAGAAAACTAATAACATAATTTATACTTTTCAATGTTTATAAATCTTATTAGAAATGAATCAAAGATTTACAAGGGATAGTTGCAGAACACTATCCCGATTGAATGACAAATAAAACTCTCATGAATCAAAGCTAAGCTTATACTTCATGAGAGGATATTCCTATCAACTCTAATACATTGTATTATTTTTGTATTTGTTTAGAATCGATATCTATTCCTATTACAAACATTTTTTTTTATAAAGTAAAGAGTAGTACAAGATAACATGTGATGGTTGTTGAGATGTGTCATGCATGCCTTCTTTTTTAGAAAACTAACAATCATAATTTATCAATAGTCACTTGTCTCCACCTTTATGGAAACTCTTGTACTTTCTTGGTCCCCATCATATATGTTTGTTTCTTTCAGGGAGATAGACATTTAGAGTCTTTGAGATATTTGTCAAATCTCAAAGACTCTTTGAGGATCATGTACTTTACCCACTGACACCGCATCAGTGAGGTAACGTGTTTCTTCAGTTGGTCTTCGACGTCCTTGAGGCTTGTCATACTTGATTGAGCTTTTTACAACACTCACTGATTTCTCAGTGAGTAACTCACTATTTATTTAGTGAGTAAATTAGGCTATTTATATTTAAATACTTGTCAGGGACAATTGGGTTAAAATTTGACCCAACAATCTCTCCCTGTTTAAATATAAAAATAGCCTAAATTAAATATGGTAGTGAGTGAGGAAGTGAGGTTGAGTGGAGGTTCAGGGAGTGCGGGTTCAGGGATGTGGTTTAGGGGGTTTAGTGACTGGTTCCTTTTCTTTGGTTTCTCAAAATAAATCATTTTTCATTTCTCATATACCTTTTCCATTACTACACCCTACAAGACTTGTACCACTTTCATCCACTGATTCAGTTTCAGTTTCACTATACCACTGAACAAGTACACAATACTTATCGGTCTTTGTACCAGTCTTTGTACCAGTAGTCTCCCAATACTAACTTTCATAAACCTATAAAACTGATAACTTCTTTACTCCACAGCTGAGTTGTGTTCACTGATATGATTCACAAACAACTCTCTTTTTCAGCCACACTCAAGTTTGGTTTCAAATTTATGTTATTAGCGACTCAGGTTCGGAGTCACATTGAGTTTCAGGGACTCCATCTCTTTAGGGAGTCGTTAGGTTTGGGCAGTGACGGACCCAGGAATATGGCTTGTGGGGGTCAATTTTTTTTTTTTTTGGCAATGGCAACAAAATGTGGAAGAAAAAACTAAGATCGAAATGATAAATCGAGTATTTTTAGTTAGAGATAAGGATTTATAAGATTTTAAAGTGTTGAATTTGGGTTTTAGTACGTGAGTGGGGGCAATTTGAATCTCGAGTGGGGGGCACTTTCGAAAAAAGGTCAAAATTACACTAAATTTTCGACTTTTTCGACGAGTCATGGGGGCACTTGCCCCCCATATTTAAACAATAGATCCGTCCCTGGGTTTGGGGACCCTCGGGTTCAGGTACTCTACGGTTTTCAAAGACCCTTGGGTTCAGGGACTTCGCTGTATAGTGACTAGTCTTAGCTACGAGTTCAAGGATTAAGGTTTAGTGATTAAGGTTTAGTGATTAAGGTTTAGTGATTAAGGTTTAGTGACTGGAGTTCAGGCGGCTGTAGTCTTTTGGTTTTAGGAAACCACCAGCACCATGTTTAGAGACTCGAACAACATTCCAAATCACGTGTTTTAGGACCTGAAATATCAGGATCACAACAAGATTAAGGGACCCTCAGGTCCAAGACTCCTAATGTTTAGAGAGTCATGTTCACGGTCACTTGTTTTCTTTTGGACTTCCTCGGGTTCAGGGAGTCATTGGGTTTAAGGTTCAGGGACCCTTTTCAAGTTCAGGTTCAGGTTCAATGACCTGTTTGGTTTTCAGGGAATTTTGTTTGAGTTCAGTGAGAGGAGTAGTAGTGACGGAGCCAGGATTGTTGAGTCGGGTAGGCCAAAACAAAGATTTTAGAAAAAAAATCCGACGATAAAGACAATAAAAATTTTAAGTCATACAATACGAGTCTTTCAATTCAATCGCATGCGGCGCTTTTTAACATCATTAAAATCATCTAAAACATTATTTAAACTAAAGATATATGCGATATCAATATAAATTGGTAAATGTCAAGTGGTTTTATCAATGAAAAATTTGATTCAATGGTTTTTAATGATTCAATAGGGGGCAAATCGCATAAAAAGGTACACATCTAAGGTTCAATGTCAATTAAAGATACTCATCTTTTTTTTCTCAATTTAAGGTATCGATCTTTGTTTTTGTTGCAACGTTAGGCAATTAACATATTTTTCGGTTACATTTCTAACGATCGTTATTTTATTATTGCATCGTTAGTCATTTATATGATTTTGTTAAAAAAAAAAAAAATTCTAGATCTGACCCGTCCAAAACGACCATTTGTATCACATTTTCACGACTCGGGTTCTAAAGAGATTTTATGCGAAACGACGTTTCAGACAACTTTTTAGTTTTAACCGAGACCTGAATCTCAACAGAAAATGACCAAAATGCCCTTACGGGATTCTGCTGGAACTTATTATATTTTTAATAAAACGCAGAAATTTGACTTTCGGTTTTGACCCGCTATCATGCGATTTTAAAACTAACAAACCTCGCGGCAAAGTAAAATGTCATTCCGAACAACTTTCATGTTTCGCCGGAAGGCTATAACGGACTCGATAGTGCTCAAATCGGATGTTTTCAAATCTGCCAGCTTATTACATTTTTATACACATATTTTTATACACGTTTTTACACACATTTTTATAAACATATTTTTATACACATATTTTTATACACGTTTTTACACACAATTTTATTCACGTTTTAAAAAAAAGTGCATAAAAATGTGTCTGTAAAAACGTGTATAAAAATGTATGTATAAAATCGTGGATAAAAGCATGTAGAAAAACGTGTATAGAAATGTGTGTATAAAAACGTGTGTATAAAAATGTGCATAAAAATGTGTGTATAAAAACATGTATAAAACTATGTATCAAAACGTGTAAAAAATGTGTATAAAAACGTGTAAAAAATGTGTGTATAAAACGTGTATAAGTTTTAAAATCGCATGATAGCGGGTCAAAACCGAAAGTCATATTATATAAGTTCCAGCAGAATCCCGTAAGGGCATTTTGGTCATTTTCTGTTGAGATTCAGGTCTCGGTTAAAACTAAAAAGTTGTCCGAAACGTCGTTTCGCATAAAATCTCTTTAGAACCCGAGTCGTGAAAATGTGATATAGAGGGTCGTTTTGGACGGGTCAGATCTAGAAAATATTTTTTTTAACAAAATCATATAAAGGACTAACGATGCAATAATAAAATAACGATCGTTAGAAATGTAACCGAAAAACATGTTAATTGCCTAACGTTGCAACAAAAACAAAGATCGATACCTTAAATTGAGAAAAAAAAAGATGAGTACCTTTAATTGACATTGAGCCTAAGATGAGTACCTTTTTATGCGATTTGCCCTTCAATAGGCCACACAGCTTTCTAATCTGTTTGAGTGGGATGGATATATTTTATTTTGAGTGGGCCAATTGAAATTTTGAGTACAAAATACATGCAATACATCACGCAACTAGTATTTATTAAAATAATTGGGGTTGGCCTTGGCTCATCCAAGCCTTAACGTGGCTCCGTCCCTAAGGAGTAGGGTTCAGTTTTGGTTGTGTTTAACAGCTGATTAACACTTATAATCAGCTCCATAATTTTCCCATCTACTTCTCAACCACACTCACTGTTCACGTACCCACTTCAGTTCCTTTTAAAGCTGAACAAACATCATCCTTTTTCTTGAACCTCAACACCCTTTTCTTTTCATCACTTTCTCAGCACACTAACCAATTCACTGATTTTATAATCAGTTTTAGATACCATCGACCAAAACCATTTTTCCATCCACTGATTTTTTATAATCAGTGCCCTATCTTTCTTACCAGCTTATCTCATCTACCTCAGTTTCTTAACTGAGCAAACCTTGTAGCATTCTAATCTCAGCCACCCTTTTCCCATTTTAATCTCAAAAACCATAATACATTGTATTATTTTTATGTTTGTTTAGAATCGATATCTATTCCTATTACAAACATTTTTTTATAAAGTAGAGAGTAGTACAAGATAACATGTGATGGTTGTTGAGATGTGTCATGCATGCCTTCTTTTTTAGAAAACTAACAATCATACTTTATCAATAGTCACTTGTCTCCACCTTTTATGGAAACTCTTGTACTTTCTTGATCCCCACCATATATGTTTTTTTCTTTCAGGGAGATAGACATTTAGAGTCTTTGAGATATTTGTCAAATCTCAAAGACTCTTTGAGGCTCATGTACTTTACCCACTGACACCGCATCAGTGAGGTAACGTGTTTCTTCAGTTGGTCTTCGACGTCCCTGAGGCTCATCGTACTTGATTGAGCTTTTTACACACTCACTGATTTCTTTATCAGTGAGTAACTCACTATTTATTTAGTGAGTAAATTAGGCTATTTATATTTAAATACTTGTCATGGACAATTGGGTTAAATTTTGACCCAACACCACCACCTAATCCTCTTTCTTCTTTTAAGGAGGTAGAACGAGACCCAAAGACGACCATGGACCATGTGTACATTTCAAGTTCAGAAAGTACCGCACAAGTCCCATCTTCGATAATCCAGCCAGCTCCCGCTTCTAAATCGAATGAGATCCCTGAGCGAAATCCTCATCAGCCTCATATTCTTTATCCTTCGAGGTTGAACAAGGATAAGCTTTAAGACAAATTTGATATCCAAATTCATAAGTTCTTGCAGATGTTCAAGAAACTGCACTTTAATATCAGTTTTGCTGAAGCGTTAGCTCAAATGCCAAAATATGCTAAGATGTTGAAAGATCTCCTTACTAATAAGGAGAAGCTTCTAGAATTGGCTAATACTCCTCTTAATGAGAATTGCTCAGCGGTCCTCCTTAAAAAATTACCCGAGAAACTTGGAGACCCTGGGAAATTTCTCATTCCTTGTGATTTTAGTGAGCTTGAGGAATGCATTGCCCTAGCCGATCTAGGTGCCAACATCAACTTAATGCCTTTATTTGTGTGGAAATAGTTAATGTTACCTGAACTTATACCCACTCTATGACCTTAGAATTAGCTAACCGGTCGGTTGCTTACCCACTGATATAGCTGAGGATGTCTTTGTGCAAGTGGGTAAGTTCACGTTTCCTGCTGACTTCGTTGTTGTTGACTATGACGTCGATCCTCGTGTCCCATTTATCTTAGTGAGACCATTCTTGAGGACGGCCCGTGCTCTAGTCGATGTACACGGAGAGGAGTTGATTCTTAGAGTCAGTGATGAAAAATTAACCTTCAATGTTGATAGCACTTCGAAATATTCTGATTAGCATGGAAATGAGTCAATCAATCTGATTGATATCATTAACACTACATGCGAGGACCATTTTCACGTAGTGTTAAAAGTTTAGAAATCGATTAATCCTTTGAGTGGCAGTCCTACTCCTTCTTCTGATCCTATTGCCGGGTCTCTTTCCCCATCTTTTACCCCCTTCGGGGATAGTGACTTTCTCTTGGAAGAGACCGACGCTTTTCTTGCTCTTGATTTGATGCAACCTGATATTGATAATGGAATATATGATTCGGAGGGAGATATCCTTTTCGTTGAAAAATTATTAGAGGATGAACCTTCAGAAGCATAGAAGTCAGAGATCAATCCTCTTATTAGGGAACCATCTGATACCTTTTTAATAGGGGACAAGGAAATCAAATTCAATCCTCTTAAGGATATTGATGACCCTGTTCCAATCCCAAGGGTATCTGAGAAACCCTTGGATTCTCTTGATTCAGAAACTTTCGTAATGACTATCACAAATCCTTTGTTTGACTTCGATTCTGAATTTACTTCAATTTCTGATAATCCAATATTCGATATTCAAAATGAGGATAGTGATGAGTCCAAAATGGAGACCATAATGGAAGATGTGCAAATTCATAGCTCACAAAGTACCGCACAAATCCCACCTCCGTACGAAGAGTTAAGTTTTGATATGACCATGCATAACCAAATCCTTATTCTATCACAATTTCGTTATGGCATTTTTGGTTCTAATCGTGTTTATGAAACACTTGGCCCGGAACAATTCTTTCATTTATGATATTATCTTGGCCTTCTTTTTCCTAAGGGATTTGGTCCGTCCGAACTAATACATATAATATATAAATAATATATAAATACGTAATAATAAGGAGGATATCAATAATAGTATAGTGAGTATTTTCCGTCGGGTTCTAGAAAATCGCTTTTAACCAAAGCAATTATCAAAAACCTCCCGGGTCGTTTCCTCGGCGAGAAGTGAATGGAAATCTACGTCCAAGTTATAAATCGAGCTTGATTATCACTTAAGTTTTTGGGTTTGGTTTTCTAAATCTACTAAAAGGGAAAGCATATAAAAGGGAAACTAAACTTTTGGACTCAAACTATTTTTAAACTAATATTAATTTAAAGATTAAAAACTACAAGATAATACTAAGATTGATCTAAAGGATATAAATGACGAAAATGCTTGCTAAGTGACGTGAAATGTTCATTAAGTGCGGGTTAAGGTTTAACGAATTAAAATCCTTCGAAAACAAATTTCAAGAAATTTAAATGACAAATAAAGTAAAGTAAAGTAAAGTAATTTAAATGACAAGTATTTAAATTGTATTAAAAGTAAATGACGATATGAAAATTGGAAAATTCTAATGACTATTAATTTTTTAAACCTTTTTAAACCCGCACCTAAATTCCAAATCACTAATCACTTAGCAAGCACCCACACCACCCCCCCCACCCCCCCCACCCTCCCCCCCCCGTCCACCCCACCCCCCAACCCCCCAGCCCTCTCAGACGCCTCCCCAACCCCACCCTCCACCCCCCCACCCACCCCCTCCAGCCCCCCCCCCCCCCCCCCCGCCCCCCCCCCCCCTCCCACCCCCAACCACCTCCCCCGTCCACCCCCCCCCAGTCCCGCACCACACCCCTCCCGCGTATCCCCCCCCCCCCCCCACCCCCACCCCACCCCCCCCACCACACCCACAGTACACCCCCAACCCACCCACCCCCCGCCCCACCACCCCCCCCCCCACCCCCACACACCCTCCATTACCCCCCCCCCCCCCCCCAATCCCCCCCTCTCCCCCAACCCCCCACCACCCCAGCACCCCCACCCCCACAACCACCACCCCACCCCCCCCCCACGCCCCCCCCCCCACCCACCCCCCCGCCGCCCTCACTGCCCCCCCCCCCCCCCCCCCCCCCGACCCCCCCCCCCACCCGCCCTACAAACGCTACCCACACCCCCCCCCCCACCCCCCTCCCCTCCTCCGCACCCCCCCACGCCCCCCCCCCCACCTCACCCCCCCCCCACCCCCCGCCCCCCCCCCCCCCTCCCCCCCCCCCCCCCCCCCCCACCCCCCCACTCACCCACCCCCCCCCCCCCCCCTCCGTCCCGCCCCCCCCCCCCCCCACAACGCCACCCCAACCAAAACCCCCCAACACCCACCCCCCCCACCCGCACCCGCCCCTCCCACCCCCCCAACTCCCCCCCCCCACACCCCCCCACCCCCCTCACCCCCCACACAACCACCCCGCCCTCCCCCCACCCCCCCCCCCCCTACCCCCCCCCACAACCCCCCCCCCCCACCCCCTACCACAAAACCACCCCTCCAACACCCCCCCCCCTCCCCCCGCCCCACCCCCCCCCCACCCACCCTCCCCAACTCCCTCCACCCTCCCCCCCAACCCCCAGCAAACGACCCACCCCCAACCCACCGCCCAGCCCCCCCCCAAACACCCGCCCACCCCCCGACCTCCCCCCCTACCCCCCCCATCCCCACCCCGCCCCCCCCGCCCCCCACCCCCCACCCCCCCCCCCTCCCCCCACCCCCACTCCCCACCACCTCGCCGCCCCCTCCACCCCCCCACGCCCCCCTCCTCACCTTCCCCACCCCCCACACTCCACCCCCCCCCTTCCCCCGACCCCGCCGCCTCCCCCCCTCCCCCCCCGCCCCCCCCCTTCCCCTACCCCCCCCCTTCCCACCAGCCCAGCATCCCCCCCCCCCCCCCCCCCTCCCCACACACCCCCGGGCCCCACCTACCCACCACCCGCCCCCCCACCCCCCCCCCCCCCAACCCACCCCCCCGCCCCGCCACCCCCACACGCCCCCCCCCCCCCAGCGCCCTCCCCCCTCCCCCCCCCCCCCCCACCCCCGCCCCTCCACCCCCACCCCTCCACCCGCCCCACCCACCCCCCCCCCCCGCCAGACCCCCCCGCCCTCCCCCACCCACCGCCTCCCCCCCCCCCTTACCCGCCTCACGCACCTCATGCCCCCCCGACTCAGCCCCCGTCTATCACATTTCAAAACCTGCCCCCCAGAATCACCCCTCCACCCCCCGCCCCCCCCCCCCCCCCCCCACCCACCAACGCCCCCCATCTCAGCACACCGCACCACCCTCATTCACCCCCCCCCCGCACCCCCCCCCCCCCCCCAAAATCTCTCCCAACCCGTTCCCCCCCCCCCCTCGTATCCGCCCCCCCCAGCCCCACACCCCACACCTCACCATATCCCCCCCCCCCCTCTCAGCCACCCCCCACCGGCCCCCCATCCCGTCACCGCCCTCCCCCCGACCCCCCCCCCCCCCCCGCCTCCCTCTGACCGTATCCACGCTCCCCCACGCGAGCCCCCCCCCCCCTACCCCCCCCCTCCCCCGCCCCCCCCCCCCCCACCCCCCCAACCCACCACCCCCCCACCCCCTGCTAATTCCATATCGACTCCGCAAAAGAACTAACCTTTCTCATCGTATTCCTAATATCAACCCCTCCCCCCCCCCACACGCCCCCCAAACCCCCCCCTCGCCCCACCGCTCACGACTCCAACAACCCCTCAACCACGTCCAAATAGTCGCTCGGAGACTTCACCAAGCATCCAGCCCCCTAGCTCCCACTGCCCCGTGACGTAAAACCATCCCCACTGCGCGCACACCCTCACGCAAACCCACCACCCGCCCCCCCACCTCCCACCTACCTCCAAACCCGCCTCCCCCCGCCATACCCCAACAACCCCCTCACGCACCCCCAACCCCCCTGCCCAGGCTTAAAGCGCAACATCGACCTCCCACAGTAGACACCCCCCACCACCCCTTCCCACCCACCCTCTATCCCCCTCGCCCTCCCCAGCCACCCACACCCCTCCCCCCCCCGCTCCGCGTTTACCCCCTTAACCCTCGTTCTCCCCCCCCATTCTTCCCCCCCACCACCCCCCCCCGCCCCCTCCACACCCTCCCCACCCCCCCCACCCCCATGCCTAAAGCGGGCTCAACAACATCCTCCACACACCCCCCCTCCCTCAACCATCCCCCCCCCCCCCCCCACCCCCACACTTACACCCCCCCCCACCCCCTATCCCACCCTCACTCCCCCTGACCACCCCCTCCCCCTCCCGCCGCCCCCCCACCCCACACCCTCCGCACAACCCCCCATCCGCTGCGCGCCCTCCCCACCTCCCTCCCCGCCCACCCCGCCACCCAAACTCCCCTCCCCTACCCCCCCCCCCCCCCCCCCGCGTACCCTACCCGCCCCAACCGCCCCCTCACCCCCTCCCCCCCCACTCCCCTCCCCCGCACCACACCCCTCCCCCACCCCCCCCCCGCAATCCGCAACCACACGCCCCACCTCACCCCCCCTCAACGACCCCCCTCCGCCCCCACCCCGCACTCAACACCCCACTGCCCCCCCCTACCGACTCCCCCACCCCCCCACCCCCACCTCCACCCCTTCAACCCCCCCCCCCCACACCCCACCCCAACCCCCCCCATCACTCCCCCCCCCACCCGCCCCCCCTCCCGCCCCAGCCCCCCCGCACCCGCCCACCACTCACTCCCCCCCATCTTCCCCCCCCCAAACCCCACCCCCCTCCCATCCCCCCCCCCCCCTACCCACCCCCCCGCCACCTCCCCCCCCCCCCCCATTCTCCCCCCTACCCCACTACCCCACACCCCCCCCACATCCACCAACCCCCCCCCCCCGCCCGGCCCCGCCCTCACGCCCCCCCCGCCCCCCCGCCCCCCCCCGGCCCGCCTCCCCCAAAACCCACTCCCCCCTCCCGCCTCCACCCCCCCCGCCACCGCCCCCCGCTCCACCTCCCCCCCCCCCTCCCCCGCCCCTACCCTCCCCAATCCCCCCTAACCACAACACCCCCCACCAAAACCTCCCTCCTCCACACTCCCCACAATCACCTTCCCAACCAAAACTCCCCCTCTCACGCCCCCTCACTCACCACAACAAAAAACCTCCGTCTCAACCCACCCCCCCCCAGAATCCCCTTAATCATCTACGCCCACCGTATAAACACAGCACCCCCCCACCCACACACACCCCCCCCCCGCATCTGTCGGCGTCCCCTCACTCGCCAACTATTACAGCACCACCGCCCACTGTGCTTGAAACACACCCATATCCCCCGAAATTGTAGGCAAGCACACAAACCCCACAAACACAACACACTCAGAAAGCTCCTCATAAACTACCCGACAAATACCAACTCCCAGTTATCTAATCAACAACAAACAAACCAAACTAAAATGCGTCCTAGTACCCACATATGCAATCACGCCAAATCATAATCAATAAAAATTGAACAGAACTAGTTTTTATAATATTATCAATCTCAACAGACTAATCCCCTAGAATCTGAACCGTAAACTTTACATCAATACCTATCAACAATAGATCCTTAAACCATTCAAAAACTTTAACATTGTTCCTTATAATCATTCAAGCTCAGCAGAAAAAGTACTCAATGACACTTGACAGTCCAGAATTATCCTGTACAAATAACACCTAAATAATACAATTGTTCTATCACCGAAAATATCAGTGCAACTTTAAGTGCATAAGAAAAAAAATTCTGAACAGCTGCCTATAGATGATTCAATCACATACTAATAAAAGTGAATGATAAAGCAACACATGTTTATTTTATGTCTCATAATGGTTCATGACATAATCGACTGTTCAGAAGACGGCATCGCCTGTACAGCTTGATTAATCATATTATTATTCACATTATCATGATTGTGTACCTCAGCAAGAGCATCTGAACCATAATGAGATAAATCGTCTGAGAGCAACTTTGGCAAGTGTTACGTTTATCACAATCAAATTATATATGCAATCAAAATCATCAGCTTGATAATCAGCATTGTGATTAATGATAGTCTGTGTGGCTTGTCCTTCTACAATTCCTGGATCTGCCAAAAATGCTAGTTCCTCCACGCTGTATAATTTAACCATTATGCTTGAGCTCAGACCCAGCAATACTTTCTCATATACCATGAATCATCCTGTTGTCCTCTTCGGTTTAGTTGCATTGTTTGGACATATTGGCCTTCCCCTTTGCAGTTGAAACAAGTAACCATCCTTTATTTCCGCAGAATTTGCTTCCACTTGCCCTGAGTGTAGGTTCTACTTGTAACCGAAGCAAAAGAAATTTGTCTCCCCTGAACTGGTTGTAAAGTAATTCTGCCACCATTAATGGTGGCTTGTTGCCAAGGATTTGACAAATTCCTCAGATGGTTATTAGTAGTAGGGTAGCGGGAGGTGATAACAGCAGTCAAGAAAGACATCATGTGATTGATGGCATCAATGTTGGGAATCACACCTTTTTGGGAATACAGAACGATAGACCCGAATCTGGTTGGGAAAATCAGATCGTTGGTTAACTGAGGGAGCATATTCCAATTGATGTATCGGATGATGATGTCAATAAGCATTGTTTTTGTACTGAAGATTGATAATCAGTGGATGGAAGAGGGATTGAAAGAGGTGTTGATGATTGATTATTTGAGTATTGTTGAGACTGATAAGGTGATCCATATTGTGGAGGCTTAAATGGTGAAACAGTGGTTAAAATTGAGAATTTTTAAGTTTAGTTTGATGATTGATAAGGAGACTGGTCATCTATGGTTTGGGCAACCAAAGCAAGCGGATCTGAGTTGCGTTCATGCATTAAACTCATTTGCATGAAATTCATGTTGTCCCAAGTAAGCATGAACCTGATCAATGTTAGTTGTGTGCAAATCCCGGACCAGTTTGACATCTGTCACAAATTTGCTTCACTCAGGAGGAAGAGTATTCAAAACTTGGGTGTTTCACAATTGAAATTAGGTTTCCAATTTCATATTGTAGATGTTCATGTCGTTGAGTAGCAGTGAAAATCTCAAGTAGAAATCACGTAGTGTTTCCCCCTTCTTATAAGCAAACTTATCAAATTCATCATAAAGCTTACACTCCCTTTTCTTGTTTCGTCAATGAAGTTCCTTGCATGAGAAGTTGAATTCTTTCCCAAAGTTCCTTGGCGACTTTATGATTGCTAACCAATGCATAGACCTCTGGTGGTAGTCCTTGGAGAATGATATTTGTTGCCTTGATATCACAATCAGCTTGAATTGCTTCCGTAGCAGATAACTCAGAATATTTTCTTGGTCTTGTCACTCCATTTTCCTCAATTGAAGGCCAGATGAGTGGACCATTTTCAACGGATTCAAGGATCATTCGTCCATGTTGTCTATTCAACATGTATAGCTCCATTCTGCTTTTCCAAGAATCATACATATCTTTTTCCAACATAGGTGACGATTGTCAGCACCCGAAAGAATTGCTTTGTCATAGGGCAAGAGTCCGACGTTGAGAAATTTTTAAGTTAAAAGATTATGAGTCGGATCGAACAGGTGTAGAAAGAAATGTGTTTGATAAGTTGTCTATTAGTGTTTTAAATACTTGAAACTTACACGGATTTTAATCAATTCTTTACAAAACCGGGAAAACAAATAATGTTTCACGGATTTTTACAAGTCAAAGAGAATACAACATCCGAAAACTTTAGCTGAAATTACTGTAAGAGTTGTTTTGGTTTCTATTAAACTTGAACTAGTTCCGGATTTATCACTGCTGAAGACTAGTTCGGCTCACTCTGAAAGTGTAGACTAGTTTTTCGGTTCACAAACTGAAAGTGACTAGTTCGGTTCACACTGAAAGTGACTAGTTCGGTTCTTACTGAAATAGACTAGATCGGTACACACTGAAGGTTACTAGATCGGTAGTCACTGAAGGTTACTAGATCGGTACTTCATTGAAAAGAACTAGATTGGTACTCACTGAAGGTTACTAGATCGGTAGTCACTAAAAGTTACTAGATCGATAGTCACAGAAAGTTACTAGATCGGTAGTCACTGAAGGTTACTAGATCGGCACTTCACTGAAAAGAACTAGATCGGTACTCACTGAAGGTTACTAGATCGGTAGTCACTGAAAGTTTTACAAGATCAGTAGTCATAAAAGTTACTCAGATCGGTAGTCACTGCAGGTTACTAATCCGGGTACTATCAACTGAAAATTACCTAGAGCGGTAGTCACAAGAAATTACTAGATCGTAACACACGAAAACCACTTTTTTATATCAACAACTAAAATAACATACATTTTGACGGATTTTATTTCGAAAATTTTTGTACCAAAAGTGTTACTAAGCTTATAGGGACAAGAAAAATGAAAACTTTAAGGTTTTTAAACCGAAAAATTTAAAATCACGATTTTGACCTTTATAAAGCTAACGAACCCAAATGACACAAAATAAGTGATTTTTCTATGAATCTAAGCACACACTACCTAATAACAGAAGAGACACTAAGATCAAAATGTGCCTACATATGTAGATGATCCTTTAGAGTGTGGATGTTTATTAACTAAAAACAAGGAAAAAATCAAAAACGAATGATAATAGATAAAAAAAAACTACACGAACACTTTATCAAACACAATATCTAAACACACCACTCTATGGCTCTTGATACCAATTGAAGACTAATCTAATAACATACTTGAAGAGAGGGAAAGAGGGTTGTTTTAGTGAGAGAGATGGGTTGGATGAACACTTAAGAAAGAAAGTAAACATATAATAGAAAGAACTGTAGTAATGAGTGAAAAAATGAGCAACCAACCACCTCTCAAGGCATGGAGAGTGTATAAATACCCTAATGAGTCCGGGCCATAGATGGACTTACATGTAGATAAATTTGATATCCCGTGTAGCCATATCCGGCCTAACGATATATCACGAGCACTATTAAGGTTCCAAAATAACTAAATGAGCTAGACGACAGATTATGCTATGGAGTGACCGAAACTTTCCTAGGATTTTCCTTATCTAACATCTATATAAACCCATAGAGTCCTTGAATACAAAGAGTGACCCTGAACCCGGGGTCCCTCAAACTCGTAGTGGGTCCACTGAACCCCGAATAATCGAACAACTGAACCTAAAAATCAAACCCTGAAAACAAACCCTGAAACCCATGAGTCCCATGACTCTTGAACCTAACTACCCCTGGAGCCTGAATGGAGTTTTGAACCAGAATTTATTCCAAGAATGAAAAATGGCAAAAGGTATTGAAGGTGTAAGGGATGCAGTGGATTCATATTGGTTTTGGGACTGAAGAATAAGTAAGATAGGAATTGGAAAGTTGGTTTGAGAAACTGAGGAATAAAGAAAAGTAATAGGGATGTCATGTAATGCAATAATATATTCAGCGAACCCGAATTTGTATTTTCACAACCACTGGTCACACACCCTGTTAATAAACCTTAATCCTTCACTCAGTACCAATTAACCTAGGCTATGTTTATATTTAAATAAGGGGAGATTGTTGGGTCAAAATTTAACCCAATTGTCCTTGACAAGTATTTAAATATAAATAGCCTAATTTACTCACTAAATAAATAGTGAATGACTGATAAAGAAATCAGTGAGTGTTGTAAAAATCTCAATCAAGAATGACAAGCCTCAGGGATGTCGAAGACCAACTGAAGAAACACTTTACCTTACTGATGCGTTAGTGGGTAAAGTACATGAGCCTTAAAGAGTCAATAAGATTTGACAAATATCTCTTGACTTATATCTATATCACTGAAAGAATCAAACATATATGGTGGGGACCAAACAAGGACAAAGTTGCCATAAAAATGGAAACAGTTATGATCATTCAAAAGAATGGTTGTTACTTTTCCAAAAGGGAACTCCACTGGATAGATGACACATCTCAAGAACCATCACCACTTAGTATCCTTGTAGTATCTACTGTATAAAGAAATGTTTGTACCAGGAGATAGACATCGATTCTAAACAAACACAAAGTAAAACAAATGTATTATAGTTGATAGGAATCATCTCTCATGAAGAAATAAGCTATAGTTTTATATCAATGAGAGTTTATTAGTCATTCAATCGTATAGTGTTACGCAAATATCCCTTGTAAAATCTTTGATTCAATTTCTAATTAAGATTTATAAAACTTTGAAAAGTACAAAATGTTTTATTAGTTGTCTAATTGGTAATTGTGTAAAACTGTTTTATATTCTTAAAGTACCTTCATGTTTTAACAGCAATTATTAGGACCCACAAATAAAAATAATGTTTTAATTTAAAAACAAAAAGTTTGGAATCAGTTTTTCCCTCTAAAACAGAAAACAACAACTATGATCAATCTTTCCCGAAAAGAACCATTCTTTTGAAAATATGAATTTTTATAAGGTTTGTTCGTAAGACAATATGTAGAAGCATGTATCTATTAAAGAAAGTAAAAAATAAAAACACTACCATATTTAAAAAATTACAAGGTTTGAACACAAATTTGTGTTCTTGATCTTTATATTGGAACTACTGGAATACAAATGCGTGTCTTGATTACTTTGAACATATATAGAAACATATATTTAATTACATTTTGTGTTCTTGTTTAAATTATTTTGAACTATTGAATTATTGGGAACGATTTGCATTGTTAAAGATTCTTTATGTGGTTTTGTATTTTTATAGTATGTCCGTTATGAATATATTCAAAAAAAACGAAAATGATTGTGTTTTAACATAATGGTTTCTTGTCGGGATTACCGAAAATTCCCGTACTAAAACCGGAACGTCCCGGAACCGAACCGAAGAAATTGGAATGTTCTCGTTCCCACATTTTCCTAATTTTTGGTTCTCGGTTCTTGTGTTCCGTGACGATTCGATCCGGTCTGATTCTAAACCAAGAACCCCCCTAAGGGACACGCAACATAGTGAACGTGGATTGTTCTTGTCTATAAATAATGCAACTCTTCCTACAGAAATAAATTCGTTTACACGGATTTTTCCATTTCTCTTTCTCTCTTAAAACCTTCTATTCTCTTACTAAATCTCTTAAACACTAAAAAGTTTAATCTTGTTTTCAAGTGATCCAATGCTAGAAATCATCTACTTTTCTCTTCAGTCTATCAGTGCAAGAAGAAGAACCTCATATTCGCCAAGAAACATAGTGTTATAGATTAGTGATTTCTCCTCTATTCTTCTAAGATCCAAACCACTATTGTTATTATCTTGTGTAATTGTGTAAGATCGGATAATGTATAAATCCGATAGTAAATATAATCTTGTTATTGGTTATGATGGTGAAGTTGTAGATTGGTTATAGCTAAGATTAGGGCTCGACATTTAGCTTAGTGTTGGAAAACAATGTAAGCGACGTGTAAATGGTTTTCTCCGTCTAAAGGGAACTTGTGACCAACTAGTGAAATCTCTAGAACGGATACTCAGGTAGTGAAGATAGTTAGGCAAAGAAGAACCTTCATAGCCAAACCACTATAAATCTTGTGGTGTCTTGGTTTGATCGACTTATACGACTTATCTCTATATTATATGTTTATGTATTTCCAGTTATTGTTTGTATAGTTAATACAAGTAGATAATTATCTTTATAGGGTTCATATCTTGATTATAGAACATATACTCGAATCTAAAAATTTTAGAAGTAAATTTTAAATCGCCAATTTACCTGTAAACTATTCACCCCCCCCCCCCCCTCTTCTAGTTTCCACAATTGGTATCCATAGAATAAACCAAGTCACTTAATCTTTTTAAAATATACTATATTTTAAAGCTTCGATCGATCTATGGATTCGACAAATATCTAGAAGGCAATCCATGCAAAGACCAACCACTCTTTGAAAGTGATAGTTATTATTTACGAAAAAATAGATTCGAAACAATGTTTAAAAACAAAAGAATCTGATCTTTGGCAGTGTAATACCAAACGGTGATTTTCAACCTATTAAACAAAATCCAGAAACCAAACTAGATGAGGTTATCCCTTTTGAAAAATAAAGTGATGATCTTAAAAAGAGGCTTGTGAAAAATAACGAAGCTAAAATGGTTATTTACAATGCTTTGCCAAGAAAAAGAAATGAAAGGATTTTCCAATGTGTAAATACTGAAAAAGAAATTTGAAAATATTTGTTTTATTACCCATCAAGGTAATAACCAAGTCAAAGATAACAAAATTGACCTTTTGGATATGAACAATTCGTCATTTCTTAAAAACGAACTCAAAGATAGAGATGTTTGCTAGATTTAATACTATTATTACTATCCCTAAAAGCTTTTGATGAAGGTTACTTAGCAATGAACTATGTTAGGAATTCTTAGGGCTCAACATCCTAAGGGGAGAGGGAAGGTCAGGCAATTGAAAGAGTCAAAGACTTAACATCACTATCCCTTTATGAACTCATTATAAATCTTAAAGTCCATGATCTGATCACAAGGAAAGATTCTGTAATAGTCAAAGCTAAAAGGAGAATAGAAAATCTCTGATTTAAAGCTAGAAGGAATCCTTGTGATGATGATTCCACTTCCGGAAGTGAAGACGAAGAGTACGCCATGGCGGTTAGAGACTTCAAGAAGTTCTTCAAGAGAAGAGGCAGATTCGTAAGACAACTACGAAACGACAAAAAGATGTTCCAACGAAGCCGAGACGACAAGAACGGCAAAAGTGATAGAAAATGTTTTCGATACGGTGATCCAAATCATCTTATTGGAGAATGTCCAAAACCACCGAAAGACAAGAACCAAAGAGCATTCGTCGGAGGTTCTTGGAGTGATAGCGGTGAAGAAGATGATGAAAAGACTAAAGACGAAACATGCCTCGTGGCTCAAGCATCTAATGAGGTATGCTCCCAATCCACTTACTTTAGTGATGATATTTCTTAGGTATATGATATTAAGTTTGATAGTGAATGTTACAACTTTCGCAAAATAAGTTTAAAAGTTATCTTTAAGAACAAACAACTAAAGAAGGCTAAAAAGAAGCTTGAAAAGGAGCTTAGTGAGCTAAAAGAAAAGTTGTCCACACTCGAGAAAAAAAGGAGTTGATCTCGAATGTACAAAGTGTCAAATACTTAAAATCAACAATGAAAAACTCAAAGAGGAAGCCCTTAAGCTAACTCAATTTATAAAGAGTACACATTCTTTAAATGATATGTTGAGTAATCAAAAACCATCCGGTGATAAATTGGGTCTAGGCTTTAATTCATTTGAAGCATCAACAAGCGGGACTAAAGAAAACAAATTTGTGAAATCTCAGAATGAAACGCCTTATGGTGGCGGTCCCCCAAATAATGCCCCCCATAAAGCACATACGACCCCCAAAGCAATTAAAGGACCGCCTGTCTGTTCACCAGAATCTAAAAAATCCATTTCTTTTCAAAATTCCATTTTGGGTCCTAGACCAAAACACATAATGGTAAACAATGTTAAAATTCCCGTTGCTAGTGATAATGAGGTTAAACAATTTTATAAACCATCGTTAAAACTCGAAGTTGGATTTTATAAACCAAATTTTAGGTCAAAAACTCCACCACCTAGAAGAGTCAATAATCACTATCCTCGTTCTAAGACACCACGACCAAAAAGAAATGTTGGTCAATAGAACCAACCTCATGGTTTTCTCGTAAATTAGAATAACTTCCAACCTCAAAGCTACATGTCATGGGGAATGTGTCCTCCATTTACACATCCTAATCAAATGCAATAAATGAAAGGGATGTTTAGCACTAACAACTTTGGACCCATGAGATATTAGGGACAAAATGTTTGAGTTATTGTCTTATATAAAAAGATATGCCTTGGAGTCGACTTTGAACCTGATGAGTGGATAAAAGGTAGTGGATGCTCTAAACACATGACGGGTAACCAAAAGCTCTTCTCAACCTATAAGGCATACAATGGAGGTAACGTCATTTTTGGTAGTAATCTTCGCGGTAACATCATTGGCAAAGGTATGATTTCTAATGACTCTCTCAATATAGATAATGTAGAACATGTAGATAACTTAAGATTTAACTTGCTAATGTATAGGACAAATTGTGATAACAAATGTAAGAACAACTTTCTCGAACACATGAGGAAATCACTAAAGACGATTAAAGATATAGGCATGTTTTAAAAACCCGGTTTTCGACCGATCGGTTCAACCGGTTTGAACCGGAACCAAAGAGAGGACTGATCCGTCGTAAGCCGAGTTTTGCGAAATTCAATTTCCCCCCCCAAAACGTTTGAAATGACGGGTTTTGTCGACCCCGGTTTGAACCATCGAAAACGGTAAACCAGCCGTTAAACTCATGAAAGAAAAAAAAGAAAATTGATGTAACAGTAGAGGATGTTATCGAAGAGAATGCACGGATGTAAACCTGTGCACTTTAACATCTTGTTATCCCATTGACCAGGTGAACAATGTTCTTATTTCTTCTAATTTAGCTTCCTCGTATCTAACTAGGATGCAATAGACAATGGTAGTGGACGAGAAAAAAAGGAAATGTGTGATGATGAGTATAAATAGAGTTAATGTGTATCTTGTGAGTTTTTTGGTTTCTGTTACAGTAATGAAATACTTTAAACACGAGCCACCCTATGAAGATTATAAATACTCAAAGCAGAGATTTGTATGTGATGACACGGAAGCCACCCTATATGTGTATAAGCCTATGACTTTTCAAACACCTAGTAACTTGTTGAATAAATTCTTTACGTAATTAAAAAAGAGTTGTATGAATACAAAAGTATTTACATAATATTGTTTGGTTGTATAAAATTGGACACTTTTTTTCTATTAACACAATAAATATATCGGTAACTTTATCTTTTCGCATAAAAACCGTTTGACCCGGCGAAACCCGATGAACCGTTGACTCGATCGGAGTCAATTAAACAACTGGTTTATTAAAACATTGGTTAAAGTAGAGGTATAGGAAGAAAGCTAAAACATGATGAAATTAGGAAATAATCCGAAAGACAAATTGTCTTGCAACGATATGAACAAATCCACAATGTGGCATTAGGAGATTAGGTCACACTAATATGCTCTCATTCAAATGTTAGCATTCCAAGGAACTATTAGAACCTTAACCCAAGCTTAAGTTTGATCAAACACTTTTGTGACGCTTGTAAACTTGGGAAAACAAGCCACGTTAGTCACAAAGCTAAGAATTAGTCCCTCAAAAGACTAGATTCTGTAGAAACATCTCCATATTGATCTCGTTCGAATCCATCGCCAACAGAGTTACTGAGGAAACCTCTAAAAACCTAGTAATGTAGACACTATTCTAGGTATACATGGACAAATTCTAAGGACTAAAACCAAACCTTTCAACAATTCTAGATATTTTAGTTGAAAAAAACAAACCAATTAGGATGACTAATAGTGTCAATAGGACGTACCAGTAGGGAATTTGAATAATGAAGTGCAATTTTGGAAAGTTATGTAAACGCCAACGTTATTACCACAACTTCTCCGGCTCCACACACACCACAATAAAATGGTGTGGTAGAAAGACAAAACAGGAAACTACAAGAAATGAGTAGAACCAGGTTAATGAACAGATCGTTACCACATAAGATTGGTGTACCGTCAATAGATACATCTAACATAGATCCTCACCAAAATCCTAATTAGAGCATCTTAAGGTACAAAAACCTTATAAACTCTTGAGAGGTTAGGAAACCTATTCTATATTAATTTAGAGTGTTTGGAAGCAAGTGCTCCCAATTAACACAAATTACTACCCTTACTAAGTTTGACCCAATTGTTAGACGAAGGTGTCCTTTTTATGTTACTCCCACCAAAGTAGTAAGAGCCACACATTCTAAACAAATACGCCATGAAAATTAGAAGAATCAACATCAATGTGACATCTAGTGAAACTCCTCCACCCTCTAAGACATCACCCCTTGTGGATGATGACATAGATGAAGAAGAATCAATTAAGGTTACCGAAAAGAAAAACTTAGGAAGATGACATTGAGGATGAAACTTTAGAAATTGACGAAGTAGTCAATATTAAGGAATCTAAGTTTCATCCTCAATGTCATTTTCTAAGTTTTTCCCTATTCGTAACCTTATTGATTCTCTTTTATCTATGTCTCATCCACCAGGGTGATGTCTTAGAGGTGGAGGAGTTTCATAGAATGATCACATTTGAGTGATTCTTCAAATTTACAATGGCCGTAATTTGTTAGAATGATGTAGGCTTTACTACTTTGGAAGTAACCTAAAAAAGACACCTTCGTATAACTTTGGGTCAAACTTAGTAAGGTAGTCTTTGTTGTTCAAAATGAAGGACTTGCTTCCAAACACTATAAATTAATCAAGAGTAGGTTTCCTACCTCTTAAGAGTTTATAAGGTATTTTTCCTAATATGGCTCTAATTAGGATTTGGTTGAGGATCTAGGTTGAAGTATCTATGACGTTACACCAAAACTTTTGTGGTAACGATTGTTCATTCAACATGGTTCTACTCATTTCTTGTAGTGTCCTGTTTTTTCTTTCTACCACGCCATTTTATTATGGAGTGCGTGGAGCCGAGAAGTTATGTGTAATACCGTTGGCATTACAAAACTCTCCAAATTGCACTTCATTATCAAATTCCCTATCGTGGTGCGTCCTAATTGACACTATTAGACATCCTAATTGGTTTTGTATTTTTCTACTAAATATTTCGAATTGATGAAAGGCTTTGTTTTTAGTCCTAAGAAATCTTGTCCATGTATACCTAGAATAGTCGTCTACTATTACTAAGGTTTAGAGGTTTCCTCAGTAACTCCGTATGGCGGATGGATCGAAGAGATCAATATGGAGAAGTTCTAAGCATCTAGTCTTTGAGACTACATTCTTAGCTTTGTGACTAACGTGAGCTTGTTTTCCAATTTTACAAGCGTCACAAAAGTGTTGATCAAACTTAAGCTTGGGTAAGTTTCTAACTAGTTCCTTGGATGCTAACAATTGAATGAGACGCATATTAGCAGTGCCCTAATCCTATGCCACACTGTGGATTTTCATCAATCGTTGGCAGAATACAAAGGAGATTTGTACTTAATCGCTTATTTCTAATTCAATACATCATGTAATACCATTCTTCCTTAATACCTCTACCTATAACCAATGTTTAAAAACGCGTTTATTCTTAAATTAATTGACCTCGAGTCGAGAGGGTTCAACGTTCATCGGGTTCCGCCGGGTCAAAACCGGTTTTATGCGAAAAGCTGATAAAGATACCGATATTATATGTGTATAAATAGAAAAACAGACTGTCCAAAATTTATATACAACCAACATTATTTATGTAAATACTTTTGTATTCAAACAACTCATTTTTAATACGTAAGCATTATCAACAAAGTTACTAGGTGTTATGAAAAGTCATAGGCTTATAACACATATAGGGTGGCTCGTGTCATCACATCAAATCTCATCTTTGAGTATTTCATATTCTTCATAGGGTGGCTCGTGTTTAAAGTATTTCATTACTGTAACAAAACAAAAACTCACAAGATACACATTACTCTATTTATCCTCCATCAACACACATTTCATTTTTTCTCGTCACTACCATTGTCTATTGCATCCTAGTTACAGTAACTAATTAAAGAAAATCATAACCATTGTTCACCTGGTCAATGGATCACAAATGATAAAAGTGCACCAGGTTTTACATCCCGTCAATCATCGTTCGATAACATCCTCTATTCTGATTACATCAATTTCTTTATAATTCTTATCTAGTCTCTCAAAGAGTTTTAAACCGGCAGTATACCTGTTATGCGATAGTTCAAATCCCGGGTCGACCAAAACCCGTCATTTCAAACCTGATTATGAATTTCGACAAAAACCGCATATCGACGTGATCAGTCCACACTTTGGTTTCCCGATATTCAACGGTTGAACCATCTGGGGTATATTCGAACCGGAGAGAAGATCTTAACACACGAACATAAAACCAGAACTTTGACCACGTAACCCTTATCGTCTTTAGTGATTTCCCTATAGTATTATCAAGGATAACAAGAATATAATCTACCTGTTAGCGTTATATCACATATTTGCGTCCTGATACTAGCAGTAAGATTAAATCTTAAGTATCTACATTAGTGTGGCCTATTCATATTCTATATGAGAGAGGTTCTTAGAAAGTCATACCTAGCCAATGATGTTACGCTAAAGAGGTGTGAGTGCTAAGATTACTACCAAAAATACGTTACATCCATTGTATCCATATAGAGTCAAAATAGCTTTTGGTTGCCCATCATATGTTTACAGCATCCACTATCCTTTGATCATGCCTAACTCATCGGAAAGTTTCCAATCACATTCACAAGTGCATATCAATTTATAATAAGAAACAACTACTCAAAACATTGTGTTCCCCAAATATCTCATGGGTCCAAAGTTATTAACTGCTAAACATCCCTTGTCATTTGATTAGGATGTGAAATGGAGAACATATTCCCCATGGCATGTAACATAAAATGTGAAAAGTTATTCCCACTGTACGAGAGAACCATGATGTATTGTGGGTGTAGTCGACAACATTTCTTTTTGGTTGAAGTGTCTTAGAACGAGGATAATGAATATTGACTCTTCTAGGTGGTGGAGTTATTTACGACAAAAAATTTATTGGTTATAACAATCCAACTCCGAGTAGTTGTAAACAATGTGTTTATAAAATTGTTAGTAACCTCATTATCACTACAAACGGGAAATATAACATTGTTACCATTATCTTTGTTATGGTCTAGGTCGCCTAAAATGGAATTTGAAAAGAAATGGATTTTTTCAAAATCAGTGAACAGAACATGCGGGTCTCTTACAATGCGTTGGGGCGCCTGTACTTTAATGGGGTCCGCCCTCAGTAATTGAATGGACGCCACCAAAAGGTGTTTTCATTATGAGATTTCACAAATTCTATTTCCTTAGTCCCGTTTGTAATGCTTCTAATGAATTAAAGCCTAGACCCAATTTATCACCGGAGTAGTTTTGATTACTCAACATATCATTTAAAGAATGTGTACTCTTTATAAATTGAGTTAGCCTTACGGGACTTCCTCTTTCGCTTTCATTTTTGATTTTAAGTATTTTGTCACTTCCTACAATCGAGATCAACTCCACAGGTTTTCTCGAGTGTGACAACCTTTAATTTTAGCTCACTAAGCACTTTTCAAGCTTACTTTTTAGCCATCTTTAGTTGTTAGTCTTCCTTTTTGATACTTTTTAAACATATTTTGTGAAAGTTGTGATCAACAATCACTCTTAAAACTTAATATCACTAAATACTCAAACAAGACAATATCGATCACAAACGTAAGTGATTCGAAACATACCTCATTAAATGCAACGTCTGTCTGAGCTATGATATATGTTTCATCTTAGCTATCTGTTTCATCATCTTCTTCACTGTTATCACTCCAAGAACCTCCGACGAAGGCTCTTTGGTTCTATCTTTAGTGGTTTTTGGATATTCTCGCAATAAGAATGATGAATCACTACATCTAAAACATTTTCTACACTTATGTCGTTCCTTTGTCATCTCGGCTTCTTTGGAACTTCTTTTTGTTGTTCCATGGTTGTCTTACGAATCTACCTCTTCTCTTGAAGAACTTCTTGAAGTCTCTAACCGCCATGGCATACTCTTTGTCTTCACTTCCGGAAGTTGAACACTCCTCATCACTAGATTCCTTCTTAGCCTTTAAAGCAAGAGATTTTCTTTCTCCTTTAGCTTTGAATATTTCGCAATCTTTCTTGATGATCATCTTATAGACTTTTAGATTTCTAATGAGTTCATCAAGGGATAGTGATGTTAAGTCTTTTGACTCTTCAATTGTAGTGACCTTCACTCTTCATTTGGGATGTAGAGCCCTAAGAAACTTCCTAACATAGTTATTGCTAGAGTAACCTTCATCAAAAGCTTTTAGACTAGTAATAATAGTATTATATCTAGCAAAATCACTATATATAGATTCGTTTATTAGAAATGACGAATTGTTTCATATTGTTGTACCAAAAGGTCAATCTTGTTATCTTTGACTATGGTTCATGATAGACACAATCTCTCGGCAAATGACGTGTAATAAACACAGTAAATTTTTCAAATTTCATATCTTTTCCGTATTACACATGAAAATCCTTTCATATTCTTTTCTTGGCAAAGCATTGAAATAACCATTGGCTTCGTTATTTTTCGCAAGCCTCTTACTATTAATATTCATCACTTTTTTTGTCAAATAGGGAAAACTTCATCTAGATTTAGGGTTTCAGATTTATTGTTTCTCATAGGTTGAAATCACTCGTTTGGTACTAACATAGCGCAAAGATCAAGATGCTATAGATTGATTATACACCCTATAGAGATGTAAACACCAGAGTAATCTAATTTTTTTCCAAGTACACAGATAACAAATCTATACACTTCTCTTCAAAAATTAGTGGAGGTCTTTGCATGTGGAGATTGCCCTTTCTACGAATTACATTGTCGAGATCCATAAGTATCTGAAAAATCGAAGTGTATGCTTACGTTAGAGACAATATACGTGATTCAACTGTAGTCTAATAGAAAAAGATTGATTAAGTGCCTGTCTTCTGCTCTTGCTATACGCAAGTGCTGATAAGAGGAGAAAACTAAGTTATAGGATAGTTGGGATGGGGAGAGCGGTGGTTGAATAAGCGTTCTCAACCAAGTCTAAGAATTTGCGACATATTAGAACAAACAGTTACTTCTCTCTTAAAAAAATTTGTCTTAAATGATTATACTAGAGAGTATATAATGTTCAAATCAAGTCAACTATATGGGTAACCAAAAAAGATAATTATCTACTTTGTAAATAACTATACAAACAATGAACTGAAATAAACATAAACAATATATATAGAGTCGAATAAGGTTAAAAACGATCAACCAAACACCAAGATTTAAAGTTGGTTTGGCTATGAAGCTCTATCGTTCTTGCCCGACTCCACTCCCTGAGTATCACGACTAGAATGTACACTATGGCAACAAGTTCCCTTATATACGGAGAAGAAAACCAATTTAACACGTCGCTTACAGAATGTACTTTCCAACACGTGATGCTAAATGTCGACCCCTAATCTTAGCCTATAACCATCAACATACTTCACCAAGCACTAAGCCCAATTCACAAGATATATAGCTATCGTGATTTTAAACTGCTATATCCTTATCTTACACAATCACACAAAATAATAACAATAAGAGGTTTGGAATATCTTATTAAAAATAGTAGGAGAAATCACTACTCTATAACACTTATAGTTTCTTGTCGAATATAGAGAGTTCGAGTTACTTCACGTTCACTCGATAAGAAGAAGATGAAAGGTAGTAGAAGATATAGATTGCGTGCGTTATATCACTTGAAACAAGAGAATTAAACTATTTTTAGTGTTTCAGGAGATTTAGTAAAGGAAATAAGGCGCTTTTAATTAAAATAGAGAAAGTAAGTTGAAATCTGCGAAAAAATCCGTGTAATAGGAAAATATTTCTGTAGAAAGAGTGCATTATTTATAACAAGGAAAAAACAACGTCCCATGGCTATCGGTCCCTAGGGGTTCAAGGCTTATAACTGAGGATCGTAATCGACCCTGAGACACAATGAACCGAGACACCCAAAAATTAGGAAAATGTAGGACCGAGCGAACCGTTTTACCAATTTCTACGGTTCGGTGTTCCGGGACGAGTACCAGATTTTTTCAGTACGGGAATTTTTCGGTTATAATCCGCGCCTCTAGAGATACCATTATGGTTAAAACAATACAATTTCTATTTTTGTAATCATTCGTGTAATAACGGACAAACTATCAACAAAACAAACAGCACATCAAAAACTCGTATTATAACAATTAGCAAAATCTATCCAAATCAATCTTTCCGAATAGGTTCAAAATAAGTTAAACAATAACACAAAATGTATAAAAAAAATATATGTTTATAATTTGTATTCAAAAGTACAAGAACACGCATTAGTATTCAGTAGTTTCAAAATAAAGCGTATCAAGAACACACATATTGTTTCCAACCTTGAATTTTACATAAGGAGTAGTGTTTTATATTATATTTTTAAATAGCTCACATGCTCTACATAATTCACAAAACAAAACCTTATAAAATTCAAATATTTTTCAAACGAACTGTTCTGTTTCGGGAGATTGATGCCTAGTATGTTGTTTTCTGTTTTAGATTGAAAAACTGAATTCAACTTTTGTTTTATAAATAAAACATTATTTTTATAATGATGTCTAATAAAATGTTTAAAACATAAGACCTTTAAGAAATATAAACAAAAAGTTTTACACAATACCAAAAAGACGAACTAATAACAAAATTGTACTTTTCAAAGTTATTAAATACTTTCTATATAGAAATGAATCGATAGAGATTTACCAGGGTATAGTTGCGAGTAACACTTATCCAGATTATGAATGACAAATAAACTCTCATGAATCAAAACATAAAGCTTTAGAACTTCAATTGAGAAAAGGTATATCCTATCAACTATAATACATTTGTATTTACTTTGTGTGTTTGAGTTTAGATCGATTTCTATCTCCATGGTTAAAAAAGAAAACAAAACAAATTCTTTAACAGGTATGATAGCTTACAATGATACGAAGTGGATAGTGTATGGATCACTTCTGAGGATGTGATCAACTATCACAGTGGAGTTTCTCCTTTTATGGTTAAAGTAACAACCATTCATTTGAAATGATCATAACAGTTTCCATTTTTATGGCCACTTTGCGTCCTTGTTTGGTCCCCACCATATAGTTTTGATTCCCTTTCAAGATTGAATATTATTATATTAGAAGATTCATACTTGATGATTATATGTCATATCTTATTACTCTTTGAGCTTCATTGTACTTATACCCACTAACACCTGAGCATTCTGTGATGTAAAGTGAGATTACAGTCAGTTGCGGTCTCGACATCCCTGGGGCTTAGATCCATATCTTATGATCTAGCTTTTTACAACATACACCACTGATTATCTTTATTCTGAGGGTGAGTAACACTCACAATTATTTAGTGATTAAATTAGGCTATTAATATCATATGACATTAAACTTGTCAAAGACAATTGCGGTAAACATTTTAACCCAACAATCTCCCCATATTATTAAATATAGGAAAATGAGCCTATGGTTATATTTGGTTAACATAAGGATGATAGGATTATAGGTTTAATTAACAGGGTGTGTGACCAGTGTTGTGAAAATACAAATTCTCGGGAGTCCGGCTGAATGAACATTATGCAATTACAGTGACATACCAAGCTAACCGGGTTAACATAAGTCATCCTTATGTTGACCGGCCATATGCATGGTATATATACCCCTCTTTATGCCTTGGAGAGGGTTGGTTGTTCATTTGGTTACTCATAATATTACACTTTCCTTTCTTTCTCTCACTAAGTGCTACAACCTTCCTTTCTCTCTTTAATCTTTCTTTCTTAATTAGTTGTTAAGTGATTTGATACTTATACATCTTATAACATAATTCACTTAAAATCATTTTAATATTCATGTAACAATTTATAGCATTCAAAGAAATTTTTTATATTTTTGGTTTATCATGATTTTCATGGTGATTAATTATACTAGTGCTCTTATAGAGCAGCAAAAAATAAACAAGCAACACAGAAATATTAATGAATACCGATTTAAACATAACTAATAAAAAGAAACATTTTTTTTATTTTTTAATTTCAATATACAATTTGTACAAATGCATGAATCCAACAAGTAATAGCATAAAAAAGGCAATCCTCATGTTTTTTGAGTTGAATTTAGACATTAGAAAGTGTTGGTGTTGGTTTTGATTTGGCGCAGACTCCATTGTTAAAAGTTTCTCAGAATGTGCAGCGTACTTCTTAATTTTCCAGAAAAACCGGCGCAAAAATTTATGTGTACGCCGTACTTACTGTAGCAGAAACATGTGAAAGGGTCAGTTTGCCAGAAAATTGTACGGCGGGGTGGTGTAATTTTGCAAAACATTAGTAAACTTTTAAAAGAAACAATTCAATCTCCGCCAACGACGCCAAAAACTTTGATGTGTTGTAAAAGCTTTAAATTTATATAACTAGTTGTTATGAACACGAAAGTGTCGGTCGCTTCCATAGATTACAGTCGTTAGCTCGTTAAGTAATTTTTGGAAACTTACATAGTTAGTTAGAAAAGGCCCATGGATAAACCCATGCAAGCCCAAGCCCACTTGTTCATTGTAAGTATATAAACACCTCTCCATGCTTTGGAGAGGTGGTTGGTTGTTCATTTTACACACATAATACAAAGTTCTCTTATGTTTACTTTATCTCTCTAAGTGTTCATCCAACCCACTCTCTCTTTACCCTCACATCTAGTATGTTATTTGATTAGTCTTCAATTGGTATCAAGAGCCATGAAGTGGTGTGCTTAGATTTTGTGTTTATTTCTTTTTTGGTTCGTAAGTTTTTCTTCCAAAAAACGCATCATTTTTTATTTTTTTTTTGTTTTTCTAAGCTTAAATTACACATTAAAAGATCATCTACATAGGTGGCTTTGATCTAGTATCTTTGGATATAGGTGTGTGTGCTTAGATACATAGAAAAATCTCTTAGTTTTGTGTCTTTTGTGTTCATTAGCTTTATAAAGGTCAAAATCTTGATTTTAAAATTTTCGGCTTAAAAACCTTAAAGTTGTCATTTTTCTTGGCCCTATAGGCTTAGTAACACTTTTGTTACAAAATTTTTCGGAAAACAAACGTCAAAAATGTGTCTTTTTTAGTTTTGAAAAAGTGGGTTTTCGTGCAAACCGATCTAGTCATCTCAGTAGAAACCGAACTAGTCACTTTCAGTTGAAACCGAACTAGTCACTTTCAGTTGAAACCGATCTAGTCACTTTCAGTTGAAACTGATCTAGTCACTTTTAGTTGAAACCGATCTAGTCATTTCAGTGGAAACCGAACTAGTCATCTCCAGTGCAAACCGATCTAGTCATCCCAGTGGAAACCAAACTAGTCATCTCAAGTGTAAACCGATCTAGTCATCCCAGTGGAAACCGAACTAGTCATCTCCAGTGCAAACCGATCTAGTCATCTCAAGTGGAAACCGAACTAGTCATTTTCTTTGAGAACCAAACTAGTCATTTTCTTTGAGAACCGAACTAGTCATTTCATTTGAGAACCGAACTAGTCAATTTTCTTTGAGAACCAAAATAGTCAAGTTTAATTTAAACCAAACAACTCAAATTTCAAAATTATACGGTTTATTTCTTTGACTTGTAAAATCCCGAAAAAACATAAAATTATTTTCTCGGTTTTGTCAAGAATTGTAAAATCCTGTGTAGTTTCAAGAATTCAAATACTTAAAGGACACCTTAATCAAACACAATTTCTTTCTACCACCGTTCGATCCGATAATAATCTTTTAACATACAAATTTCTCAATGACGACTCTTGCGGACAAAGCAATTCTTTCGGGTGCTGACAATCGTCCACCCATGTTGGAAAAAGATATGTATGATTCTTGGAAAAGCATAATGGAGCTATATATGATGAATATACAACATAGAAGAATGATTCTTGAATCCGTTGAAAATGGTCCACTCATTTGGCCTTCAATTAAAGAAAATGAAGTGAAAAGACCAAAGAAATATTATGAGTTATCTGCTACGGAAGCAGTTCAAGCTGATTGTGATATCAAGGAAACAAATATCATTCTCCAAGGACTACCACCTAAGTTCTATGCATTGGTTAGCAATCATAAAGTCGCCAAGGAACTTTGGGCAAGAATTTAACTTCTCATGCAAGGAACTTCATTGACGAAATAGGAAAAAGAGTGTAAGCTTTATGATGAATTCGATAAGTTTGCTAATAAGAAGGGGGAAACACTATGGGAGTTCTACTTAAGATTTTCATTGCTACTCAATGACATAAACATCTACAATATAAAATTGGAACAATTTCAAGTGAACACAAAGTTTTTGAACACTCTTCCTCCTGAGTGGAGCAAATTTGTGACAGATGTTAAACTGGTTCGGGATTTGCATACAACTAACGTTGATCAGCTTCATGCTTACTTGGGAAAACATGAATTTCATGCAAATGAGGTTTGTTTACAGCATGAACGCAATTCAGATCCGCTTGCTTTGGTTGCAACCCATCAGATGACCCAGTCTCCTTATCAAACTCATCAAAACTCTTACCAAAACGCTCAATTTCAACCACTAATTGTCAACAGGGGCGGGGAAGCGGGACGGGGGGGGGGGGAGGTGGGCGGACGCGGGGGGGGGCGCATATGTAGTCACCTTATGCAATCTTAACAAATTCTTAACTCAATCAATCACAACACACCTCTCCATCACTTTACCATCAAGAGTTATCATCATTCAGTTCACCACATTAGCGACACCAAACCGTTTATTTCTTCGTATCATCATTTCCATATACGCATCAATTGTGGAATCCTGCTCGCCCATAGTTAACACAACAAGCCTAGCAATTTTTCCCGAACCATACTTTGGTCTATTGTTCCAGGTGTTCTAGAAAGTGTGATGCTCCGATTGATGCCATCATCACATGATGTCTTTCAGTGACTACGTTGTCACTAGTAATCTCAATATATTAATCCTGCTCATCCCCCTCACTACCAATAACCATCTAGAGATAACTCAAAGAACCCGAGCAACTAAGTACCCATTAAAAATAAAGAGTAACCTTAACAACCAAATCATGGGGAAAGACCAATTCTTTAGCTGCGGTTACTTTTCAAGGACTACACTCCAGAACAAGATGAAGCAATTCTGGAAACAAGGACTGTTATTTGTTACAATTGTAAAGGGGAAGGACACATGTCCAAACAGTGCACTAAACCAAAGTAGAAACGGGATGATTCTTGGTTTAAGGATAAAGTATTGTTGGTACAAGCTGCTTGGTCTTGGCTCACCAATAATAGTCCAAGTGTGTAAGAAATGGCATGCATGCAAGTCACTAGCCAACAAAGTTGTCAATTTCCTTCACATGCATGGTAAGTTTTCAAATTTTGAGTTAGTGGAGCATAAATGATTTAATTTCAAGTCTAAGCTTGTCCATAGGCTAAAATTTCATGGGTAGAGGTGAGGACATGAGCATGATCACGAAATTTTTAGACTTAGGGTATAAGATTATCGATAACTTGATTTTACACGAAAATATTTTGTTAGGATTAATGTTTTCTTAACTTAGTACCGACAGTACAAATAGTTAGTACTGTCAGTTATACTTAGTACCGACAGTACAAAGTATTAAGTACTGTTAGTTAGTTAGTACCGTTGAGAAGATATTTAAAAGATATTTATGAGATATTTTAGAAAAAGATATGTAAGCCTTTTAGGGTTATCCTTAGTATATAAAAGGATCACCTTTGGCATAGTTAGAAAAGAGAGCAATATATATGAACACAGACGATTACAGACGTATACACAAGCTTAGCAAATCATATATCATAGTTAGCAATCTGTAATCCTCAAGAACACATTAATAAAGTTGTTATTCAGTTGTTCATTGTTCTTCTTAGTACCTGTGTTAAGATTCCGCATTAACACATAGTATTCATAGTCATTGTTTCTACATAGTCATTTGTATTTATACATCTTGGCTATCATCCTTTATAGGCTGCAAAGATCCATTCAGTTTAATCAGGACCTTCAAGTGGTATCAGAGCTTTGAGAAACTCTGAATAAGAAGAACAGATAAAACCAGTTATTCATCTCCAACCAACAAAACTAAACATGTCTGAAACACAAGATGAGAATCCACCACCACCACCTCCACCATCAACACAACAAACACCAACACAACAAACTCCTCATACAGTCTCAACCATCAAGCTGCCTATTCTCAAAAAGGGAGAATATGATATATGGGCTATGAAGATGGAACACTATTTGGCTCATACAGACTATCCAATTTGGGAGGTTATCCAAAATGGGAATGGTCCTGTGTCAGTCACAACTGATACATCAGGACAAATTAAAATTTTGCCTCCTAAAACAGCAGAAGAAATAGTGGCCAGAGAAAGAGAAAGAAAAGCTAGGACCACCTTGCTAATGGCCATACCAGAAGATCATCTAGCTAAATTCCATAAGATGACTGATGCAAAAGAAATGTGGAATGCCATCAAATCCAGATTTGGTGGAAATGATGAATCCAAAAAGATGCAGAAGTACATCTTGAAGCAACAGTTTGAAGGATTCACTGTATCCAACACAGATGGGATTCACAAAGGCTATGAGAGATTCCAAAGTCTTCTCAGTCAGTTAGAGATTCATGGAGCAGGTGTATCTACTGAAGATGCAAATCAGAAATTTCTAAGATCTCTACCTTCGGCTTGGTTACAAGTTTCCTTAATAATGAGGAACAAACCAGGAATGGACAGTCTCAGTTTTGATGACTTGTACAACAATCTAAGAGTCTTTGAAAATGATGTAAAAGGCTCTACTGCATCATCTTCCAACTTGCAAAATATAGCATTTGTTTCTGAAAACACCAACAGTACTAATGATGTTAGTACCGCTTATGGTGTTTCCAATACTTCTGGTCATAATTCAAAGCATGAACAAACATCATCATATTCCTTGCTTGCAAGTCAATCAAGTTGTCCTCAACTGGATCATGAGGACTTAGACCAGGTTGATGAATATGACCTTGAAGAAATGGACTTAAAATGGCAAGTGGCAATGATCTCCATGAGAATAAAGAAGTTCTACAAGAAGACTGGTAGAAAGCTACAGTTTGATGCAAAAGAACCTGTTGGTTTTGATAAAACCAAAGTGGAATGCTACAACTGCCACAAAACAGGGCATTTTGCAAGAGAGTGTAGAACAAAGGAAGATAACAGGAGGAGGGATGGATGGAATCCTGGAAATAAAGATGGGAGCAGAACTGGAAAGAAAGAAGAGTCTAAAGCATTGGTGACAGTTGATGGAGAAAGTGTTGACTGGACAACTCATTCAGAAGATGATGAAAATTATGCTTTCATGGCTAGCAACAGCTCAGGATCAGACACACAGGTAACTTCCTGTTCAAATGAGTGTAAAGAGTCTTATGCTAACCTTAAAAGACTATATGATGCTCAGAGAGAGCAACTTAGTGATGCTAGCGTAGAAATAAAGGCTTATACTCAAGGTCTTAAGAAAGTTGAAGCACAGTTAGTTGCCCATCAACAAGGTCAACTTTGGTATGAACAAAAAATCAAATTTATGAAAATAGATTTAGATGATAAAACAGATGTTCTAACATACCATAAGAAATTGTTGGCTAAAGCTCAAAAAGAAAAAGATGATTTAGAAGTAATAGTAGACAAATGGAATCATTCTTCAAAAAATCTTGGTAAAATTGTAAATTATCATATGAGTGCCAGTGATAAATTTGGGCTCGGGTATGGTGATTACAGATATAGTGGGATTTTGAGTTATGAAAATGAAGTTTTGCAAAGTGTCTTTAAGGGCAATAAAAGTGATTTTGAAAATCTACCTTTGCATAAAAGGCTTGGTAAAACATGTGAAATGCAAGCAGTACCCCCACCCATGACAGGGAATTATTTGCCCTCTGGACCTGATATTGAAATAGATGACTCACAATATACATATGGTCCAGAAAAGACTCAACCAAGTGAATCTGAATCCCAAACAACTGAACTTGATACCTGTGACTCTAACATTAGTACAGAACCTTCTGAATTAGTGTCTGAACCAGTTGTCAATGAATCAAATATAGAAGTTCAACCTAAGGTTTGGTCTGATGCTCCTATCATTGAGGAGTATGAATCAGATAGTGATGATGAGTATGTGTCTGTACAAACTAAAGGACTTGATACACCTAGTTTTGCTAACAAGCAAGTAAATACACCTAGGGAAAATGTTAAGAATCAGTCTACACATAGTCAAAAACCTAAAGTTAACAACAAAGAGTTGGGGAATGGGTTTACTGAAAGAGCATGTTTTGTTTGTGGAAGTTTTAGTCATTTAATAAGAGATTGTGATTATCATGTAAAATTGGCTAAACAAGTTGAACTAAACAAACAAAATATGTCTAAGGGTAATGGTACAAGGGAGAGGAAACAAACATGGAACAATGTTCAAAGTACAAATAAACAAAATCAATTTCTAACTTTAGCAGTACAAACAAGAACTGGAAATAATCCAGTTAATACTGCTAAAGCTAGCAGTACTAACAGTTTTAGTACTGTTAGACAAAATGTTAACAAACAGACAGTACTAACTAGCACTGCTTTGAAAGTTAATACTGTTAAGCCCATTGTGAATGGCGTTAGACCAGCAAATGTTTTTCACAAATTTCATTCACCATCATCAAGGCCTTTCAAAAGAACAACAGTACTAAAAACAAATTTTTCAAACCAAAAAGTTTATACTGTTAAGGTAAGAGAAGTTAGTACTGTTGGGGAAAAATGGGTCACTGCTGTTAAGTCCTCAGCAAGTTGTAAATGGAGAAAACCAAGATACAACAATATCATAGACATCATACAATATCATAGTTAGCAATCTGTAATCTTCAAGAACACTTTAACAAAGTTGTTATTCAGTTGATTCATTGTTCTTCTTAGTACCTGTGTTAAGATTCCGCATTAACACAAAGTATTCATAGTCATTGTTTCTACATAGTCATTTGTATTTATACATCATGGCTATCATCCTTTAAAGGCTGATACCACTTGAAGGTTCCTGTTAAACTGAATGGATCTTTGTCAGCCTTTAAAGGATGATAGCCAGGATGTATAAGGTTATATTCCTGGGAAAGGTAAAATACAAACTGGTAAGTTAGATTTTGAGGATGTAAGCTTTGTGAAAGAACTTCAGCATTTCAATCTCTTTTCTGTGTCACAAATGTGTGACAAAATGAACAAGGTTCTGTTTACTGACACTGAATGTCTTATTTTGTCTCCAGACTTTAAGCTGCCTGATGAAAATCAAATATTACTTAAAGTTCCCAGACAAAACAATATGTACAGTTTCAATTTAGAGAACATTGTTCCTTTAGGAGGATTGGCTTGTTTGATTGCAAAGGCTACTTTTGATGAATCTAACTTATGGCATAGGAGGTTGGGTCATGTAAATTTCAAAAATTTAAATAGACTTGTGAAGGGAAACCTTGTAAGAGGTTTACCTACAAAGCTTTTTCAAAATGACCACACTTGTGTTGCTTGTCAGAAAGGAAAGCAACACAAAGCTTCTTGTAAGGCCAAGTTAGTTAGCTCTATTAGCCACACCCTACAACTTCTTCATATGGACTTGTTTGGACCTACATCTATACGGAGCATAAACCATAAGACCTATTGTTTGGTTATCACTGATGATTTTAGCAGATTTAGTTGGACATTTTTCTTAAGATCTAAGGATGAAACTAGTGCAATCCTTAAAGACTTTATAAGACAAATAGAAAACCAATTGAATCAAAAGGTTAAAACCATTAGATGTGATAATGGAACAGAATTCAAAAACAGGGATATTAATGAATTCTGTGGTTTAAAAGGGATCAAGAGGGAATATAGCAATGCCAGAACTCCACAACAAAATGGAGTTGCTGAGAGAAAGAACAGGACCCTTATTGAGGCAGCAAGAACCATGCTTGCAGATTCATTTTTACCTAACACTTTTTGGGCTGAAGCAGTAAGTACTGCTTGCTATGTTCTTAACAGGGTATTAGTGACCAGCCGCATAATAAGACACCTTATGAACTTTTAACTGGTAAAACACCAATTATAAGTTATATAAGACCTTTTGGGTGCCATGTGACCATCTGAAAAAAGCGCGCGAGCGAGCGCTGCGAGCGCGAGAGAGGGCACACACTCTTTTGCTGGAAAATCTGATGAGGGATTTTTGGTTGGGTATTCTCTACAAAGCAAGGCTTTTAGAGTATACAATCTTATAACCAAAAGAGTTGAAGAAAACCTGCACATAAAATTCTTAGAGAACAAACCCAATGTTGCAGGGAAAGGACCAAATTGGCTTTTTGACCTTGATTATTTGACTGATTCTATGAAGCCAGACAAAAAGTCTCCCCAGTTTGCCTATAAATACTGGACTGTTCCCCACTGATTTTCTTACCTTTTGCACTCATTCTTTTCTGTCTAAAATCAGTCCACACATCTCCTACAATCCTTTGATCATTTAATTTTAAGCCTTTGTTTCCAAGTGATTCAAGCTTAATTCCTCAAGTGCAAGAGAAGAATACTTCTTATCATCAAGTCAAGAAGTGTTATAGTGTAACACCCCTAAATTTACAATGCAGCGGAATATCACATTGGGGTGCTACTTCATAATACTTGCACACTAGTTACAGTAAAGGACTTCAAAAGAGACGTTTATAAAACAAAGTCGCATTCGATTTATTTGAAAAGAAGATCAGAGTTACAAGGTCCCAAACTAGTTTAGAAAATATATTTCTAGTGAGTCACATCACGACTCGTTTTCTAAAAATCACATTATCGAATGTACAAATTTTCACCGAGTTCCAATCCATGATATCCGCGTTCCGCCCCATCCAAGGCATCACAAGCACTGATAAGTGCTTAATTACACATATCTTTTACCTCTAAAAACGAGCTTAAATGACCAAAAACAGACAAAAACTGCCAAATATATGTTTGTTTTGCATTTGTATTGTGCAGGAAGTGGATATCAACAAAAAGACAGAAAACCAAGCCAAAATGACAAAAACTGAGCATGGAATGGAAAAGACTGTGCAAAATCAAGGCCAAAGTCCAAAAATGTCAAAGTCAGAGTCAATACTGAAGAATCAGCAGTCAAACCGGAGCCGGAACTGAAGAATACTATTGAATGCAATCTTAACCCATCTGATGGGCCGGGAAAGCCCAATAGTATATTTATGAAGACTGTGAAGACCAAATGGGCCCTCAATCAATTACAACAGCCCATTTGTGTGCAATTGACAAAGACTGTGAAGACTTTGAAGGCCCAATCCTAGCCCAGTTACAGCCAATCTCAGCCATTGTACACACAAAACCCACTTCATAACCTTATTGGGCTTGAAAAAGAAAAAAACAAAAAAAAAAAAAAAAAATAAAAAAAAAAAAAAAAAAAAAAAAAAAAAAAAAAAAAAAATAAAAAAAAAAAAAAAAAAAAAAAAAAAAAAAAAAAAACAAATAAAAAAAAAAAAAAAAAAAAAAAAAAAAATTAAAAAAAAACAAAAAAAAAAAAAAAAAAAAAAAAAGAACAAAAAAAAAAAAAAAAAAAAAAAAAAGAAAAAAAAAAAAAAAAAAAAAAAAAAAAAAAAAAAAAAAAAAAAAAAAAAAAAAAAAAAAAAAAAAGAAAAAAAAAAAAAAAAAACGAAAAAATAAAAATAACCTTATTGGGCTTGAAAAAGCCCAATAACCAAGCCCAGTGGGCCCAATACAAGCACAAAACCCAGTGGGCCCAATACAAGCCCAATGGGCCCCACACAAAACCCAAGCCCAACACAAGCCCAAAATCCATTTTTATAAACTTTAGGGGCTAAATTGCCAAGTTTGAAAGTTGTTTTTATAAAGAAAAATAGAAAAATAAAACACAAGGGCTGTTTTTGCAACTTTTCAAAACTCCTTTTATTCTTTTAAGTTATAAAACGCAGGGGCCAGTTTTGTAATTATCCTAAAGTCTCTTTTACTTCTTTTGTTATAAACCACAAGGGCCATTCCTGCCACTTTCTAAACATTCATTATAACTAAAAAGGGCTCAACAGAAATTGACAAGAGAGAGAAACAACAAGGGCTATGTTTGCATCTTTTCCAAAGATTACGTTTAAACCTGCGTACCCTCCCCGTACCTCAACCCACTTTCCCGCCATCCTCATACTACCCTCTCCCATGGTTTTTAGCCCCATACCACCTCCCAAGTACCCTTACCAGCTCACCCCTACCCTTTCCCCACAACCCAATGCCCCTACAAACCCTTTCCAGTTCAACAATCACACAACCCGATCCCCTTCAATGGCTGAGATGAAGTCAAGACAAAGAGAGGAGCTAGGATTGCTTGGGAAGCATCACACACTCACAATAACTCAGCCCAAGTCATTTGGACCTCTATAAAAGAAGAGAGACCAAGCCGAAGACAAAACATTTTTTTACACATGTTTTAGTTTAAAATGTTTTAATTTAAGTTTTTCTTTAAGCAATTATTGTATTCAGTTCCTTTTTTAAGTTTATGTTGTAAGTTTGTTTGTTTTTAATAAAAAAGGTTAAGTGTTCTCTTGATATCACCACTGTCGAAATTTAAAGTCTCATACAAGCTCTTTAATTCTGTTTATCTCATGTAAAAATGTGTTAAAGTTGTTAAACACTACTTATAATCACCTATTTCAGCTTTCCCTTTTTTAAAAATCAGTCCTATTTCTTATTAGGCACCACTTCAAACGAATACATAATGAGAAGAAACCCATACAGGTGCTTAAGATCCATTGACTAATGCCAATGGTAGCTGATCTACTAACCAAGGCATTTGATGTTAGCCGATTTTAGTTCTTGGTTGTTTCAATTAGGGATGATAAATCCATAAGCTACATTTGGTTAAAAGGGATGCTATATGAAGTATTGTCTATAAAACCTCTCATCTCCTGAACATATCATCTCTCTCACACGCACCGAGTTTCACCCCCAGAATACACACACATAACTAGTTTAGAGAGCACTACTCAACGTGAACTAAACCCTTATGCTCCACCTTTCTACCCATTGATTTTAAGCATTGTCTGAATGTCGGGTATACGTTTGTGAACTTTTCGACTTCTGAAGTAGTTTGGAAATCTCATGTTTGCATTACCAGAAAGAGTTAGCTGTTGTTCAAGAGTAAGAAGATGCTCAAGTTGGTTCGTGGGGGTGGTGGCTTGGATTCAGAGTAAGAAATCCTCGTTTAGGAAGGCATTTTGAAAGACATGAGATTACATAGACCATTCAAAGAGTATTTGGAGGTGTAGGTTCTACCCACCAAGAGACGTGTCTAAGTCATGTTGGACAACCGAACGGGGAAGGTGTAACAGATGTACGATAAGTGCCAGGTAAAATTGGTGAGAATAAAGGAAATGAAAAGGGAAGTATGCAACTGCAATCAAACGAATTTCAGATTAGAAAAGGGGGTGATTTAGTATTTTTTTAAACAATCCTTAGAAGTAAGTACTACATATTAGTAGAAAATTATTAGCAACATAGTTTAGGTTAGTAAAGTTGATAGTATTGTAGTGAAATTTTTTAGTGTATGGGATACACATTAACTAGAGGTGATGCTTGTCAACACTTTAAGAAGATTTAGAGAGTCACAAAGAAGAGCTACTGATGGTGCTGAAGCATTCCTGATACTTACATTGTTCATTCTTTGGTTTGGACAAAGTTAGTACCGACCATGCAAAGTTAGTACCACGGGGCTGGGCAAATTTAGTACCGCTAAAAAGACACTGGAGAAAAATCCCGCCCAGGGGGGGGGTATAAAAAAACAAAGTGTAAATTGGAAACGTTTTCTTTTAAAATTAGGGTCTCCCTTAAACCTTATAAGAATCCAACTACAACTCACACTTACATCAATCAATCTCTCTAGACTGACATCTTTTAACAAGCCTAATCTCATCCCTTACCGACGATCTCTCTCTTCTAAGCAACATGGCTGCTCTTGAGTCCTGTCCTAAGCACAACATGATCGCATACTTGGAAAAGACTGAAGGGAATGTTGAGTTTCATGAAGTCATTGATTTTTTCTTCGTATTAAGTTTATTTATCATGCCGCTCGACTGTAAGTCCTGTTGTTTCGACCACATTCGTTGAACAGTTTTGGACGTCTGCTAAGTCTAAAACAATCAACAATATTAGGCATATAACTGCCAAATTAGCTGGCATGTATTGTGTCTATCTCTGAAGGCATCAAATCCGAACTGAATCTAATATGTTTTGATATGCTGATGGGATAGACCATACCAAATACAGCTATCTTTGATGCTATTAAGCTTATGGGATATGAAGGGGGATTTAAACTGTGGTTAACATCTTAGATAAAGCTTTGTTGTTCACCCCAATGGAGGTTTTTATATTCAACACAAATAATCAATGTTTAAGTTCCAAAAGTACCTCTTTGGATGCAAAATCCTACAAAATTGTCACAGCAGTAAATTTGTTTAACAACTAATCAAAAGTATAATTTTTTCCCAATTAATTTTTTAGTATGGATGATTAGACATCTAGAGGCTAAGAAGAAGTTTGTAATGTATCCTCGTTTTATTTCTATATTTTTAGGTAGAAAATTAGCTTAGTGAATAATGTACCTTTAGATCACTTTCCTGTAAATAGTTTAACTAGTAAAGTTTTTTCTTTTATGATTAAGAAGGGGAAACATTTTTCAGGCAAAGTTACACCTTTGTTTGATACTATGGATTGTCCACCAACTCCAGGATGGAGGGTGCTTACCTCATGAAAGACTATTGATTAACAACCATCACCTCTGCTCCTTCTTCTTCTTACCTCTCCTGCTCCCGAACTAGATGAAGTCCCAAATGAGTGCACTGCCTGACTCATCTTCGTGTCTCAACCAAGTGAGGTCCTTTTGGAGCAACAACCTAACCCCTTCCCCGACAAGACCTTGCCCCCAGACTTTTCAACCAAACCCTTTTTTCCCACCACTCCTATTGTTCCTGATTCAATCCTAAAAAAAAAACACCACCCGCGCCCCTACTTTGAGCGCGATCAAAGAGATCAAGTCAGTCCAATCAGCCTCCCTTTCCAGGGAAAGAGGATGACAAGGACTCCCAAAATGTCTATGATCTTTTGTATCTCTTTATGTCAACAGTCCACAATCAAGCCAAGGAAATTAGACTCTTGAACTAGCGATCAACAAGCTCAAGAAGCAAGCTAAACCTGATCATCAAAACATCACAAAGACTATGCTGAAGAGGTGTCTCATTCAGCCAAGATTCCAAGGAAGAGCTTCATAAAGAAACATAGGGAGGCACAAAGGTCTATATCCAAACAAGGGATGAAGAAAAGCAAAAGGAGAAATCATCAGTACAAAGAGGATCCTCCCTGTTTAGATGTAAGATGCCTAAAGAGAAAATTGATGCACATGGAAACAGAAAAATGCTCAAAGTGAAGGAAAGGACAGAGAAATGTGTAGATGAGAGACAAGGAGTTGATGAAGATAGATTTAGTACTGAAGATGTCGTTTAGTACCGACAAGGAAGGGAGTTTAGTACCGACGTTGGAGAAAGTATATTACTGACAGACCAACATTTAGTACTGGACGAATCAAAAGTTAGTACTGATAACAAGGTTAAAGTACTTAAGAATCCAATAAAGGTACTGGAAGATCAAACTAAGAAGAAATTGCTTCTAAAGCCGCTCGAAACATCCCACTCAAACACCCACCTTCTATGACATTTGGTGATGATAAACAATAGCTAACACTTCTCCTAATATAGTAAAGCCAAAGCTTGGCTGGTCTAAAGAAAAAGAGAAAGTGCAGAGTTAAAGGATCTTGAAAAATTGAAAGACCAATGCCTACTTCTACAAGATTCACTTCTCACATTAAAGCCCTCTTCCAAAATTGATTCCAAAAGACAAGGGAAGAAGACTGAATGAAGAGGAGGATGAATTGAAAGTGAAGCTGATGATATTCCCTCAGGCATGTGAAGAAATTCAACAGCTTGAGAGTGGATGAAGAATTGGCTAGGAAATTCAGAAGAATGGGAAGCAGTAAGAAGAAAGAAACAAGATTGCTGAAGATAAAGCAACAAATGAAGCTCTCATGTAAAAACTTTGAATGATATAAAGGCAAGAAATGGAGCAGACAGAATTCTTGCTGATAAGCTTCAAGAGCAAGAAAGAGAGCAGTTTACAATAGAAGAAGAGAAGCAAAGTTTATCTTCATGATACAATTGCTGCTACAGAAGAAAATTCCTTGCTCGACAAAGACAGAGGCCATCAAAAAAAAGACCTCCAACAGAAGAATCAATTTAAGAAAATTCAGATATGACCTAACTTAAAGCATGTGGTGGAACTTCAAAATTCTGGAGTGAAGAGTAAGAAGTCTTGAAATCCATACAAGGCAATGTATGGAAAAGATAAAAAAAGGTCAGATGAAGATTTCATTGGTTATTGTGGTCCTGATTGAAGAATGATAGACTGATCAAGAAAATGAAAAAGAAAATTCCTCCAAAAGGAGAAGAGATCAGCAGGAATCAAAGATGTAAATCCTAAGGAATAAAAGAAAAAAGAGGGAAAGGGAGGATAGAGAATACAAAGAGGAGAAAGCAACGGTATAAGAAAAAAAATGAAGTCAAGAAAAAGAAGAATCAAACAAGATACTTCTCAAGATGACATATCTGACATTGAGAATGAGAATGATGAGCTTAGATTGTGCTTGACAATAGCTACAGATGAGGACAAGGAAGTAGATTATGAAATACTTGACAAGAAGTATCCAATACATTGACTGGAAGACTGAAAGTCTTGGCACTAAACAACAGTTTGATGAACAAAAAGAGTCTAAGAGATTAATATGAATTGTAACAAAAAAAAAAAAAAAAAAAAGAAGTAATGGTCAAAGAGATCCTAGCAGCACATTGATAGAGTTCTTCAGTATTTGAACAGAGAAGACTTATAGATGCTATATATAAACTTAGATGGACATAATCAAGATAAGATTCCTGAAGGTTTTGATAAAGTTCTTTGAGGAGATTTGATAGTTATGTTCAATCCAGATGAACAAGATGAGTTTTGGAACTCACAGCATGAATGGAAAGTAAGTCAGTTGGAAGCGTGCATATTTCTTCAGGGGTACACACTTTGATGACCTGAATGAAAGGATTAGCCCCGTTCACGATGCCTAATAGAGCAGAAGTATCAATAGAAAAAGGAAATACTAATGCAAATGCTCAAGCCTAGAAATTGGAGTCTGAAGAAGAAAGTACTATGTCATTGGAAGTAAGATGATAATCAAGAAGCTACTTGCTGATTTAGAATCTAAAGAATAAGTCTGATGAAGTAAGAAGGGAATGAGTGATTGGCTAACCACCACACAACAAATGGTTGATCAATTCACATGCTTTAACAGGCATAGAACTGGCTAGTCCACAAGCAAACGGCGATGATGTATAGACTTCACAAATCCGTGTATGGTTTACCAATTTTACTAAAAATTGTAAAGGGTTCTCAACTCACTTGTCTTCTTGGTGAAGAGTTGGCTAAGTCCAAGGATCAAACATTTCTTGGTAAAAGCTACTTCAAATCTATAGATAGCTGATAGTTTTGGCTAAAATACTGATATGGTTTTAGTCAATGCACCAAGTTATGAACAATGAGCATGGCTATTCCAAACACAAACGGTAATTTTGGTAAAGAAAATCAAATCCGTGATGGTTTGACAGTTACCAAAACTGTATGGTAATTACCGACCATATTCCTTAGGATAAGAGTTATCTATTCCCAGAGCAAAACTGCTACTGGTAAAGGAACATCAAATCCGTTAATAGCTGGTAGTTTGCCAAAAACTACAAAGCCAACTTAGTTGGATTGTAGGTAAAAAGATGTTGTGATACTGAAAAGAAGTTGCTGAATTGATTGAAAAGACATGTTGCTGAGCTAAAGAAGGATAGAGTGTAACAAGATTAGGAAATGATAAAGAATGTTGGATACATCCTTCTGTGGCATTAAAGAAGCTTAAAGGATTGAAGAAACCAAGAGTTAAAATAGTTAACATTCCATGTTTAGGGAGGTATTGTTAGGATTAATGTTTTCTTAACTTAGTACCGACAGTACAATAGTTAGTACTGACAGTTATACTTAGTACCGACAGTACAAGTATAAGTACTAGTTAGTTAGTTAGTACCCGTTAGAGTAGATAGTTAGTTAATGACGTTGAGAAGATATTTAAAAGATATTTATAAGATATTTTAGAAAAAGATATGTAAGCCATTTAGGGTTATCCTTAATATATAAAAGGATCACCTTTGGCATAGTTACAAGGGAGATGATAAATCATATACAATATCATAGTTAGCAATCTGTAATCCTCAAGAACACATTAATAAAGTTGTTATTCAGTTGTTCATTGTTCTTCTTAGTACCTGTGTTAAGATTCCGCATTAACACATAGTATTCATAGTCATTGTTTCTACATAGTCATTTGTATTTATACATCCTGGCTATCATCCTTTATAGGCTGCAAAGATCCATTCAGTTTATTAGGACCTTCACTTGATAAGTCACACAATGTGAATAACAAGATATATATTAAGAGTCCTACACATTATCCTTGTGATTTTGCCAAAACATCCGAGTGATATCATTCACAATGAAGATGGAAATCTTGCTCAGAGCAACATCAACAAGCTCTCATAGGTGACTTGTGCGATTCTCATTATCAAACTTGTGACAACGGAAAGCAACAATGGTGCTATCTATATGATCAAACTTTTTCCAGGTTAATGATCAAGGATTGATAATTTTGAATGGCTGAAACTTCTCGAATGTTCCACAAAACCAATTTAAAAGTAACACATTGATTTAGATTTCTAATCAATGTTTTATTAATCGGTGAGACAATAAATCACTGGTTCACTCGTTATCGTGCTGTCTGCTTTGAACATTTCGATAATGAGAACAGTTGAGTAAGATGAATCTAAACATATGGTTAGAAAGATTCAATACTACAGCTGGAAATCCGTGTCAAAGAAGATTCTCGAAAACTGAATCTATCCTTACACAGGTCGATCTATCATGGATTCGAAGGTTACTCCAACCAAACACGGGCGAATGACAAAGCTATATTCATCCCCCCACTTTATTTCTAACTGTTTTATTTAAGGAATATATAAAGATGGTCATGGAGGTACCTGGTTCCAGCTGACTCACAGATCTATAGCCGCATGCTCATACTCGACCGACAGTTATAAAGATACTATGAAAGCTTAAGTACATGTTTCAAGACTTCCGCTACTCTGATACCGCATGTCTTTCTTGAAGTAACGAAGTATTAAAGTCAAAGAATTTCAAAGAAGTATTCGTCACTCTGATACCAAACGTCTTTCTCGAAGTGACAAAGTGTTAAAGTTAAATAGTATCAATAAAGATGGTTACACTCGCCTTCAAACATCAAGAATAGTATGAGCATGTCTATCTAAAAGTCACAAGTTCACAAGATGACAAAATTTACAAGATGGAGAAATGAGATTATGCTTGGTTGATGATCTCAAGATGCTCAAGATCACATATTCATGTCAAGTCCAAGCTAAAGGAACAAGCTCAAGCCTAAAGTCTATGATCACTACACCATATTCACAAGAAAAAGAAAAGAAAATGAAGTCTGCGAGCACAAGAATGAAGACTCAGCATAGTATGCTAGGTTTAAGTTTTTGTAACATGAAGTGACCTCCCTTAGGGGGAGATTATTAGGAATATGAAATTCCTAGAAAAGTCTCGGTCACTTCATAGATATCATTAGATAGCTCGTATAGCAATATTTGGAAACTTAGTGGGCTAAATTTACTAAAGGCCCATGGAATAATCCCCATGCAAAGCCCAAGCCCACCATCCATTGTAAGTATATAAACACCTCTTAATGCCTTGGAGAGGTGGTTGGTTGGTTGTATTTTCACATAGTAATGCATTTCATGTTCTTGTCTTTCTCTCTCTAAAATACTTCCTTCCTTCCCATTTTCTCTCTCAAGTTCTTGTTGTTAGAGATTACTAATATTCTTCATCTAAAGTTCCAAAAGGTCATTAGTATTAGGTTTAAACAACCTCTTTAATTTAACCCATAATGCTCTTTCTTTGTCATCAGTAGGTTCTGTTGAACTGAATCTTTCTTTAACCAAATCCTAAAGTTTCACTAGATCATCTCTGTCAAAATTCTTTAGCATATCTTTAAAGAATTGATATACCTCTGTATGATCTCCCTCTCTGATGATATTCTAGTATTTTCTTGAATCTTCAGTGTAAACCTCACAGTTAATGATTGGGTATTTGGTTTGTAGGGCTTCAACTGTTGATCCCAACTAGATCTTGTAAACCTTGTAAAAAGGATTAGTTGTATTGAATAGATTCAAGACAACTATGCTAGAAACTTTGTTGATACTAAAGAGTATGCGGAATCTACTCTTTAATACTTAGAAGAATATCTATGTAATAGTAAACTGTAATGCAGTAGAATGAATGAACAATGAATATAACCAAAAAGCTTCAATATTATTATGATGAATAATACGAGTACTCTGTCTAGTACTAGGGTTTACAACCTTGAAGCTATAAATTGTAACACCCCCATAAAATCACAACAACAGCGGAATACCACTTTGGGGTGCTACTTCATAGTATAAAGTACAAGTCACAGTAAACGACCTCAAAAGAGACGTTTGATAAAATGTCACATTCGATTTAAGTAAATCAGAGTAAATTCAGGTCCCAATAATTTCCTTTTCACCAAGTTAAAAGAGTTCAAACATGATTCAATGTATATTTTAAAGATAAATGATTATCGAATGTGAAGAAAACCGAGTCCTTTAAGTTTTGATATCCACGCGACTCAAATGCTCCCAATGCTCAGCTAGCAATATAATAACCTGAGAAAATACATGCGAAAATGTCAACAATAATGTTGGTGAATTCATAGGTTTAAGTTAAAGCAGTATTGAAATAGTTCAAGAAATATTTCTGTAAGAAAAGTAGCGTTACAACATTTAGAATAATTGTTATCGAAATCCAAGTAATGTTTCAATAAATCAAGTAATGTTCAATAGTGGACCACAAGGTTTAAGATCAGCCAGCGACAATATTTCAAAGTATAATTCAACAGAATACATTGCAACGAATACAATGTATAAATCTTGATTGCATTGAGCTCATGACACCGAAACCTTGACGTTAACACATATCCTATGCATTCTCATTTGCCCCTGAAGTAGGTATTATTGCCTTATACCTAAATGCTAAATACCAATTGTTCGTTGACTGGGTGCTCGAAAGGATTCGATTCATACCCCCGGACAGGGCTGTCAAACCCAATAGATCTATTTACTTGTACTAGCGCTCACTATTATAGGCCCTCCCCACCCACCCCATTAACAGTTCATGATGTGGTCTTTTTGGCAATAACAACTCATGCAATTGATCTCATATTTGGTTTCGCAACATAAAGATCTTGTGTCCAGTTTATAAAACAAGCATGTATTAGAAATCATGTGGTAGGCAAGCAAAAGTTTTAGTAAAAACATTCATGTAACGCTTAATGTAGTAGTAACCAAATATTATTCGGTAAAACAAGCAGGTATCAAACATGTATCAAAATCACGTGGTAGTAAGCAAAAGCTTTAGTAAAACATTTCATGTAACTGCTTAAGTATAGTAACCGATAAGTTATTCGGTAAAACAAGCATGTATCAGAAATCACGTGGTAGATAAGCAAAAGCTTTAGTAAAAACATTCATGTAACGCTTATGTAGTAGTAACCGATAAATTATTCGGTAAAACAAGCATGTATTCTTACCCCAAAAATAGTTTAAGAAAACCATTAAAAATGAAAATGTGGGGCTATGAACTCACCTTGATGTTGCAGAGCAACTAGCAGAAATGCAAATATTAAGCACAACACAAACGGAGAACAGAATGGCTCGACCAAGAAGTTGCAGCTTAACTTAACGGCTAAAACCCATTAGCTCGGGTTGATAAATTAGGGTTTTCCGATGGATGAGCACATCAACGCTACACGTTGATAAGGGATTTGGATTTCAAGTTGGATGAGTTTGGTGGTTGGTTAAATAAAATAAATCGAAAAACACACGCAAAGTATGTAATATATTCCGTATATATATTACCTATGAAAAATGAACAGTTATATAATTTATATGGTGAAGTATATAATAAAGGCAAACAACCAAAAGAATAAATCGTAGTATATAATACTTTACAACTATTATATAAGAAACGTGGTTAAAAATAATGGTAATAATATAATTCGACGCGTTTTCAAAAGTCACCAATTAAATTAATAAAAAGTTATTGCGTAAAAGTAAATACACGTTTTAAAGTTACGAGTTAAATAAATGATGTTTTAAAGACTTTACAAAAGTTATAGTTGGGAATTATAAAATAATATTTTATAATTTAGTATTTCGTTACGCGTTTTAACTAAACTAGTTATCTTATTTATAAAAGTATAGTTTTCGTTTATTTACCGATTTATTGTAAAATAACACTTTAATAATCTTAAAAACTATATAACTTTGTCATTTTATCGGGTTTCTAAAATAGTATAAACTTTAATGAAAATTTACTAGGTATAAAGATTTTTAGAAATTTCGGCATGACTTTGCCGTTTGTACGACGTTTCCCATATTTATAAAATTCAACGTTTTCCCCTTAATCCAATAATTGTTGCAAATATCCGTGTGTTTTTAATTTGTATAACTAGACGAGGTTGAATAATAATAAAAATAAGCAATACCAAACACACCCTTATAGGGCTGCCCAAAACCAAACACCCCCGTTTGGGGTTTTTATTAACCCAAACGCATCCTAATAGGCTGTAAAACAGCCAACCAAACACACCCTAATGGTGCTACTGACCCAAACAGCTTAAACGCAAATCCAAACGCCCCTGTTGGGCCGATAACCACATAAACAAACGCCCCTTCATGGGCTGTCACCATGCAAAGACAAACACCCTTTTTTGGGCGTGTTTTATCAACCGAAACAAATGAACAAAACTAACTAAATGAATCGAAAACAAGGTAAGTTTAAGCAAACACAACCACACAAACTTATTAATATTGTTTACAAAAATATGAACCATCCAAACTCATAAAATAAAAGAAAGAGGTGAAGATGGTGGTGGTTTACGGCGGCTGTTGGTGGCCTGTTATAGTGGTGGCGTCGGGTGGGAGATGAGGACGATGGTAGTGGTGACGAGGTGGCTGTCGTGGTGGAGGTGGGGCAGTCATGGTGATGATGGTGCGGCTGGTGGGGATGAAGATGATGGTGGATCTGGTGGTGTGGCTGGGGTGACGTCGGTGGCAGCAGGGCTATGCCACGATGGCTGTGATGATGATGTGTTAAGGGGCGGCTGAGCCGCGGTGCCTGGTGGAGAGAAAGTGGTGTAGGCGGCGAGATGGAGATGGTGGAGTGTGGTAGCAACGGCTGCTGCTGCAGTTGGTGGATGTGGTGATGGCTGTAGGTGGGGTGGTGTTGAGTAGCGGTGGCGACGCGTGACCTAGAGGATCGGACAGATCGGCGACCGATCTATAATTTTGGACTCGGCCGGAATATATCGTCGGAAAACTTTTCCGGTGGCCGGAGGTGGTGACTGGCGGCGGCCGGTGGCTGGAATCCGGTGGAGAGGTAGAAGATGAGTGTGTGTGTTAATTTATTATAAATGAAAAAAAAATGATATAAATTATATATATATAATAAAAGTTTTAAATTTTTTGAATAGTTGTTAATAGTTGAGGGTTAAGTTTGTAAATATTTCACAGGGACCTAACGTGTAACTTTTGTTAATTATTGATTCAGGAGTCGTTTGAGGTACTTAACGGAGGAATTAAAATACGAAACTTGCGCCATTGTTTTCCAAATTATTTTTCTGATAAAAACGAGTATTTACTTGATTATATTTTATAAATGTTTTTATAAAATGTATTTAACGTTTATTATTTATTTTGGGTAACACGGGTAACCTTTGTCCGTAAAAATGAAGCTTTAATTTGAACATTTGCGTTTTTATATAAACGCTTTTGAATAAAATATTAAACAATTTATTAAATACTTTTATTTAATAAAGGGGTTAATTAAATATAAATTTAATTATTTTTGCGTCGGTACGAGTTGTGTTCAAAATTCTGCGAGACTATTTTAGTCATTTTCTG
>BQNB010008809.1:8182-34178 GCA_026074375.1 Tanacetum coccineum
GCGCGTACCTATTGCGTGACGGGGTATATAAGCTTTTTCTTATTTAGAAAAAGTTAGTTGTTGAAAAATACCAAAATAATATCTTTTGTTTTTTCTTTTCTCTCTCAACTCTCTCTCTCCTCTTTCTCTCTCTAAACAACTCAAACTCTCTTTCTCTTTTCTTGGTTCGATTTCGTGTTTAAATATATGAAGTGAAGTGTTACGGGATCCTACAAATATGCTTCTGATACTCTCCCAAATGATGGAATATTCAATGGAGCTTATGATGATGATGAAGATGCGGGTGCAGTGGCTGATTTCAATAACATGGATAACACTATTGATGTCAGTCCTATTCCCACACTCAAAATTCATAAGGATCATCCAAAAGGACAAATTCTAGGAGATCCTACATCAGCAATTCAAACAAGAGGGAAGATTCAAAAGGCTTCTTCAGCACAACAAGCCTTAAGGGATGAAAGCTGGGTTGAAACAATGCAAGAGGAATTTCTCCAGTTTAACTTACAACAGGTTTGGATACTTGTAGATTTGCCCTTTGGAAAGAAGGCAATTGGCACTAAGTGGGTTTTCAGAAACAAGAGAAATGAGAGAAGCATTGTTATGAAGAATACTTGTAGCTCAAGGTCATAGACAAGAAGAAGGAATAGACTATGATGAGGTTTTTGCACCTATTGCTAGAATAGAGGCAATCAAGCTGTTCTTATCCTTTGCATCATATATGGGATTTCTTGTCTATCAAATGGATGTTAAAAGTGCTTTTCTCTATGGCACAATTAAAGAAGAGATGTATGTTCATCAACCTTCAAGCTTTGTTGATCCTGCTCATCCAAACAAAGTCTACAAGGTGGTTAAAGCTCTTTATGGTCTACATCAGGCTCCTAGAGCTTGGTATGAGACACTCTCTTCTTTCCTGTTGGAGAATGGTTTTAGTTTTTGTTTACATAAGTAGTCTTGTTTTTTTATCAGCTAAAACCTATGACATTCGTGATTTATAAAACTCTAATTACAAACTCTTTCATATTATCTTTAGTACGTTATGTGCTTACCAGATTTAATCCTTATCGAAAACATTTCTAGTGTGTTATCTTAAAAAATATAAACGTGAATCAGATAACGTTTGTTGATTACAATATCATCTCACTAACACTTGACGTGCAATTTCCAAGTCACGCCATCAACAACCTGCATATGCACACACAACTCCCTTCATGTAAATAGTCCAAACCATGATAGTTGCATCTCACAATATTTCTCTCAATTTTCCACACTTAGTTCTCCGGCCAAATAGAAAAAGTGTCAACATGTCTCAAGTGGTTTAAAGCACTTTCGATCCATAAATAGTCACAAAACTATTAGGTATTACGGAGTCGTATTTACCCGCATTATTGTATAAACATTAAAGTAGCCCTTTCATAACCACAAAAGACACTTTTACTTAAGTTATTCATATAATGAGCTCATGTAAGTTGCTTTTTTTTCATTAACAATAAGAAATCATCAATTTGAAATACATTTCAATAAGATGGAAATAGTATTTGAAAAGACAGAGTTATCATTAATAAGGTCTTTGAATTAGCGTCTAGTCACATTAACGAAGGGGAAAAGAGTTTATTGTTCTCAAAACCATGTTTAACATGACCCAATTCCAGCATGGTCCATTTGTTTAGGAAATGTTCAACCAATTATTCTACATCTTAAGATTGGATTACTTTTAGTATTAAGTCAAATTTCACCACTACTGCTCAATTTTCACAGGAACCTAATACAAATTATAGTAATTATGCTGACCCCTAGTTCTACCACCAATCAATCCTACCATCACCCTGATCAGCAGAATGACCCCTAGTTCTACCACCACCTCTACCGGCTCGTCCACCCATTCCTCCTCATCGTGATGCGGCAACAGGCCGTCCAGCACTTCGGGTCGTCATCCTTGGCGGCATTATCTACACGAAGGAGAACATGGGCAACGTTAGGTAGGCGGGACAGTCAACACGTATAGGATAACTTAATATACTATACTACGCCTACTACGGTCCTAAGGTGTCAACACCGATTTGTGTGGACGATAATACTAAATGTGCGTGAGTCGTGATACGTTTATAATTACGTTGGCCACCGCATTTATACATGTATCCTTTCCTAGTGGTACTTAGTATTAGGCTCACACATTTCAAATGAATGACTTAACTAGTACCATCTACCATATAACCACATAAGCACGTATAAGCGGAACACCGCGCACATAGATCCTACGACGCAACTATATGCAGGTTCCTAGGTTATAGTATAGGCTAAACCACCTAGTTCTTTATAACCTTAGCTCTGATTACCATTCTGTCACACCCCGTTATATGCGGAAACACGAGAATGCAACATAATGATCAACCATAACACAAGATACATAGTAGATAAAACTAAAATGCATTAATAAAAGTGTCATGATGACCATCAACCTCAACACAACCTTGATTGATGTCCCATCCAAGAACACATCACATAGTCGCCAATTATTACAATCATAAGCCTACGCGGGGATCCATTCAATCTTAAGCCTCAATCCTCGAGAAAACTAATCCATAACATACATCAAATGCAAGACTTCTCAAACAAGATTCCTATGGGATTCTCTAAAAGTCTGATACATGCACCACAACCTTAACGATCATTAACTTCATTTGAAAATGATACTCGAAAATGTCAACAATAATGTTGGTGAGCTCGTAGGTTTGATTCAAAACCTAGTCGTTGTGCCAATATTTTCAATAGTGGACAATTGTACAATATGACAGTGAATATATGCGAACAAACCCATGACTTAGCATCCCCGCTAATCATGTACGATGACCTAGCATCCCCGCTAGTCACCAAACCAGCATATACCAATGCTCTTGGAGCCGCAACTCCGATATGTCACTTACACACCTAAAGGGCCTACCAGCTGGAGCACTGGATTAGGGCAGGACCTCACACATACTAGGGTAGGCGTACCCCGCCGATCCAATAACCACACGAAAACTGGGTGGGCGCACCCCGCCGATCCAAATAACTACGTAATGCACAATATTCACATAGCAGGCATAAACATATAATTGTCCTAAAAACAAAACCACGTTTCGCACAGTTCAGAAAATAGTTCAAAACACATTTGAGTATCATTTTCTGCCAATGGAAAAGATCTAAAAAGTAGTGCTACGAGAACTCACCTCAAGCAAAAGTCTCAACCAGCCAACTCAAAATCACACAAACAAATGCAACGACGTCCGAACAACGACCTAGCCCAATAATGTGCCCATTCCTTAAATCCATTCATTTTTCTCTAACGAAACTCATTTTACAGTTTGATTGCATAGAGGTCAGACGCGTTGATAACGTTATCTTTACAACGTTTTTACAGTGGTTGATGGTACTGACACTTTAACTCAAATGATACAATATCCAACTCATATGTCTCGGTATAATATACTGAGAAACTATTTAGGTAAACATAGTAGCATATAAGATAAATAATACACTTCTATAAATATACTTCGAAATTCCATTCAGGTATACTTAGTTACTCATTAATACACCCAATTATACTATAGGAAAAGAAAACGTTTATTTACCGTTTATAACATCTTAAGAGAAATTTCGCAGAAAAAAAATTTTTTCTCGTCTTTTAGTTTGAACGTATTAAAATAACTAATATTCTTTTATTATTATTTATTAAAAATCGCGTTTGATATAAATATCTAGAAGTAGCATGTGATGTACTTTTTAACGAAATTTCGACATGAACCACGTACGTAATACAACATTTCCAAGGTTATAAAACCATTTATTTCCAAACAATTTTTCAAAATTATCACCAAGTTTCCGACAAACCACCTCAAATCCTTTCTCGCAATGTTCACTAAATTGTATTTCTCCAAAACAACTTTCAACATCAATTCATAAATATGTTTCGCTTCCCAAAATTCTGTCAAAACTCTCAAAACAACTAGTTAAAGCCTATTGGCCTTTAAGGCCCAATAAAGATCCATTACGATATATATATATATATATATATATATATATATATATATAATATTATATAATAATTAAAGATATATAATTATAGATATATACATAAATAATATATATTCATATATATAATATTTCGGGCCTAATATAAAGCCCACTAGTGAAAATAAGCTCAAACCATAAGTAACAAAGTAACCCGGACCATAATAATCCCCTCATAAGCCACGGCTCAAAAGGGCTTATTGGGCCGTGAGCCCATAAGCTCCAAAATCTATATACTTAAGCTTAAAATAAGCTAATAAGCTACGTATCGTATTTGGTTATCACCATAAGCTATAATAATAGTTCACAAAAATATGACATACTAGGGTAATAACCAAAAATACTTCCACTAACATCCTTGTGGTTTTCGAACCATAATAAGCCCAAAATAAGTCAAAAAGTGCTTATAAATAAGCTATTATAAAAAATTAGCTAATTAGCAGCAAATGTTTTTCAACCATCACAACCAAAATATTAAAACTAACAAAACCCATTTTTTTACTTTTTTTGAACCAAACGTGCCCTAGATAGCCATTTGTAAACTTTGTTTTTTATTTTTACGATGATCAACTTATACAAGTAACATCTATGCATCATTTAACACTCAAAAGTACAAGTTAATTTTTTTTATAAAACTTACAAAGAGGGTTTTCAAAAGAGCGAGAACGAACGCGAACCGACTACCCAAACGTAGTTTTAACAATAATCCGAGTACTATAATCAACCCAATACTCCAAGAATCTTTATGTTTTTGATCAAAGATTGAAAAAATATAGTGTTTGTGTGTGTGTTCTATGTCGGACGAACAAGAGAGAAGAAGAGAGGAGATGTGTGCTTAATTTGAAAGCTAAAATGAGATGTGTGTGTGTTTGAATGGATAAAAAACCAATATAAACCAAAACTTGTACCCACCATGGACCATAGTTCCTAAAAATACGCCTCATTGTCTCCCCCTTGTCTAGAACCCGCGACAAAGGATCCTAGGAGCTCGGGTGTCTTCGTTTTTGTGCCGGGTTCACTTAAAACTCAAAAACCGTGATCGTAAAATATTTCCCGAAGTTACTTAGCATTTTTATTCATCTTATAAATACTTTTCCAATAACTTAGAGAATTTATTGACATATTTCTACGCTTTATTCCCCAAAAACTCATTTGGACATTTACGGACGTGTCAGGACTCGTTTTTCGGCATTTCTCAAAAATTCACGGGTCAACCACCTGAAACATAAATAACATAATAATACCCTCTAAAAGGATTATTATACACCATATAACCATAAATCACCTCAATAACTTAATTTCACCATCGTCAACACGGTACATATTCTAATAAAACTGACAAACGTCAAATAGTCGAAGGACTAATATTAGAATATTCAAAACACAAAAAGGGCAAGGGTTACAATATTCATGGGGAATGAATAGAAAATGGTGATGGGGTTTAAAGAAGCCATGACAAGAGAGTTCGAGATGATTAATTTGGGTTTGATGAAATATTTTCTTGGTTTAGAGATTCCACAATGTAAATCTGGAATTTTTGTATCTCAAGCAGGATATGCAAAATACATACTAAAGAAGAGTAAGATGGAAGAATGTAATCCAGTGGCTACACCAATGGAACCTGGAACAAAGCTCTCTAAGTTCAAGGGAGGAGATCGAGTAGATGTGACTCAATACCGAAGTGTAGTCGGAAGCTTAAGATACTTAACTTGTACGAGGCTCGACATTGCATATAGTGTTGGTGTGGTGATTTGATTCATGGAGGATCCAAGGTATTCACATTGGAAGGCAGTCAAGAGGATTTTGCTATACTTAAAAGGAACAGAGTCACTCGGGTTGTTCTATTCAAGTTCGACTAAGTATAAGTTTTTGAGGTACTCCGATAGCAAACAGCACGAAGATGTGAACGATCTCAAGAACACATCAGGCTATGCATTTTACTTTGGAGACACGGCATTTACTTGGGCATCTAAGAAACAACCAATAGTAACATTATCAACCTGTGAGGCAAAGTATGTTGCAGCATCATGGTGCGTTTTTCATGCCATTTGGTTGAGGAACTTGTTAAGCGAGTTGCAATCTCATCAACACGAGGCAACTGAAATACGCATTGACAATAAATCAGCAATAGAATTGGCGAGGAACCCGGTGCACCACGAAAGAAGCAAACACATAGATGTTCGTTTTCATTTCATCAAGGAAAGCGTAAGGAACATTGATTCATGCGGCGAGTCGTGATTAAGTAGCAACCATCTTTACGAAGGCGCTCCCAACGGAACTGTAAGTTAATGCTCGAAATGAAGGATGGACGAGACTTGAGTTTAAGAGAGGATTTTGTCAATAAACTCAAGTCTCATGTCAACAAGTAAGTTGGAAAATGAAGGAATGCAGTTTCTATGTTTGAAATTTTAAAATATCAGTTCAAATAAGCAGTTGTGTTTTGGTAGTTTCTTATTTCGGTTATGTAGGTGTTAGTTATGGCATGTAGTTATGTTTTAGTATCTTCCAGAAGTTGTGTTTGTAGTATAAGTATGTATTGGGTATGTTAAGTTGAAGTATCAAGTCAAGTAATAAAAACAAAAGTTATGTGAGTTTGCTATATCTTTTATGTCCCTCACAAACCAAAACAAACAGCCCCTTACTGATCAAATACCAAGTTTTCAAATTATTTACATAAGGCTTAATTGTCCACGTGTTTAAAACATGTTTGTTCTCATAGAAGTATCAACAACAACAACAACAACAGCCAGGGGCGAAGCCAATGGGGTGGCTAGCAAGTGCTCGACCACCCCCAACCGGCCCAACTAGTAGAGCTTGTAGCTTGGTTTCCGGCCTACATGTTATAAAATCTTTAATCTAGCCTTTGTCGGTTACCCATAGAATGCACATACGGTCATTGTGCTCGTCGAATGATAACTAATTATTTGTTGCAACACTCAGTCAAGCTACTGTTGAATAGTAGACAAAGTGGTTTATGAAGAAGATTAAAGTTAACGAAAAGAGAGACAATTAGTGGTGAATGGTGAGTGGTCAGTAGTTGTTAACTTCTTATCTTTTCATATACAACTCTTTTATTTTGTAATAACTCTTGACCAAAATAATTACTCCATATACTCTGTTAACTTCTTTTTTGATGGTTTTTAGTTGTATTTAATAATAACTATTAACAAGAAGACAAATTTGTATATATTTTCTTTATGAAGCACACTATTAAGAAATAGATTTAGGTATATGAGTAAGAATGTTTATAGGGAATTGAAAGAGTGATTAATTTAGGAAAGTTAGATACCAAGTTAATTTAGAGTGTTCATGTAGGATTTGTTGATTTATAAGAAGCAACTATTTTCTTGATGATCCAAAGTACTAAATATTAACTTAACTCCCTAATTGTAATTTCATATGTGTTATGATCTGACCGAAATGGTTGAAACATTGAACCGGTAGGATGATGTATGAAGTGCATGTTATTATAGAAATTAATTCGGCCCCTTTAATACGAATCCTGGCTCCGTCCCTTGCAGTAGCAGCAACAACACCAACAACGATACTCAATCCCACTTGAGCATGGTTTGCGAGAGGTGGGATGCCGACGGATCATACCCATACCATTGAGAAAACCCAAGGGTAATGAGACTGCTTCCAATTAGACCTCTGGCTAAGAGTATGAAAATGAGTGCGGAAAAACATCCAAAAATTTGAGACTGCGTGATAATGCAAGGAAACATGACAGATGAAGATAAGAAAGCAAAAGACACATGGCAAGCAAATGACACATGGTAAAAGAAGCAAAGCATAAAGGCAAACAACGCAAGGCACTAAATGAACCAAACATACATAAAACTAAGGAAGAAGAGTAAGCATATACGAAACGCAAACATATATAACAAGGCATGAGTAAAAAATGAATAGGCATACAAAAGCATGAAAGCAAAAAAAAGAAAATGGAGCCAACAAGCATAGGCATAAGCATGAAAACATGGCAAAAATAGATTAAAAATGACCTATGAGAGCCACTAAGTCCAAGAAAGCATAAAGCAAAGAGGCAGGGCATAAAAGCAAACAACACAAGACACTAAATGAACCAAACATGCATAAGACAAAGAAAGTAGATGAAGCATATACAAAAAGGCAAACATATACTACAAGGCAAGAGTAAAACGAAAAGGTATACAAAAGTATGAAAGCAAAGGAAACACATAATAAAGCCAACAAACATAGGCATAAGCATGATAAAAAGGAAAAAGATCAAATATGACTTATGAGAGCAACTAATTATGAGAAAGCATAAAGCAAGGGGTTCTCTACTTAAAGCGAGACCAAGGCAAAAGGAATACGCGGAGAAACTACAATGCGCGTAAAAAGCAAAAAAGGAAACAATTAGAACATCTATATATTAACCGTCTAACCCTTAATCTAGTTCTAACCCTTCAGTTCCAATCAGAGGTCATGTCTTCGGATAAGAGAATCCCCTTCATGTCATGCTTCAGTCTGTCCTCCCGCCTAAGTTTTGGTCTACCCCTTCTCCTAAAGTCGGCGACTACCAAAGCTTCCACTCTCCTAACTAGTGCTAACTGTGGTCTTCTACTGATATGTCCAAAAACGTCATTCCCTCATCTTGTTGATAGCAGTCTCAACTTCAAGCTTCGCTCTATAAACTCTATTAAGAATCATGTCAAGCATTGTTTTACCACAAGTCCACTTTAACATTCTCAATTCTGCCACTTCCACCTTATTAGCTAGGGCTTTCGTAATTGTACTTCCGTTCACATGGAAGTTTCGAACTACTTAAATTGCTTAATAAATTTGAAAACGGAAAAACTAATTGAATCAACTTTGGACCACAAGCCACTCTGTATACCCCCAACAACCATTATATTTATGTTAATTTTTTAAATGGGTACATGCACATATCCACTCTAGTCATGCCAAGTTGCAAATACATTCAATATCTATCTTGTGGTGGCTATGGCTGTATAGGTATAGAATGGTGGTTGTTGGCGGTGGGTAATGGTGCGACGTGGGTGGTCGGTGGTGGTGGGGATGATGAGAATCAACAGAAAAGTGAAACAGGTGGTTAAAATTTGTGTGTGTAATTATAAGTGGGTATTTATATAAGTGAGCATTTATCTGAAAAGATGATGATGAAGACGACGAGATTTTTAGTGGTGACAATGATGGTGGTGGTGGGTGACGGTGGTGATGAGGGTTGGAGGTCAAAGAAAAGTGACGATGTAGAATAAGGGGGCGTTTGGGTAATGTTTAGATGTGGTTTGTACAGTGTTAAAAAATGTTGATGGGCTATTTGGACAACAAATACCGAAAATACGAAAAAGCCCTTGCATTTAAGAAATTTTTAATGACTGTTAGTTTTTTTAGACATCTGCTAAGTAAAATCGGAATGTCAGGGACTACTAGTGCAATCTTAGCGATTTTGAGACTAAATACGAGAACCTGGTTGAGTTTGGACACCAACGGTGTAATTTACTCAAGTAAAACTTAGTGAAATCCATGTAACAATGGTTTCACACGATTCCGTATCAGATGATATGCGAGTCTTGAATGGCACGAGAAAAATGATGATGAAGCACTAGAAGTATAAAAAGCTGACTCAAAGTCATTACGAGCGGGATGTTGCAACCAACTATCCCACTTGAATTTAAAACTACCCCTAGCATTACACCAACAAAAAGAGCGAAGATGTTGATATTGTTAGACAATGAAAACCCCGTAGGTAATACTTTATTATTCATCACTATTTATAGATTACAGAGGTAGCATAAACATAACCCTAATGGACCCAACGCCCACAGACCGGAATTGACCCAACTAATTTATTCTCATCTAATACTCCACCGCGCTTCAAGCGGCAATATCGCAAAAGCTCGGATTGGATTACAAAACTAAAAAACTATATTAAAGCAATAAAATATTTGATGATGAAGATATCCGACAGCAAGCGGAGACTGATCTTTAAAACAGAAAGTCATGAACTGATAAACTGGATAAACCAAAGTATTTTTTTTATACGAGATAACCCAAAGTATCTCTTTTTCGGATAACCCAAAATATCCCTTTTTTTCTTCATACGGGATAACCCAAAGTATCTCTTTTTGCGGATAACCCAAAATATCTTTTTTTTCATACGGGATAAACCAAAATATCCCGGACCAAAATAAACCAAAGTATCTTACCGGAGAATAAACCAATGTATTCTTCACGTGAAAAAAAACATTTTTTTCGTTTTAAAAAAAAACATAAAACGAACTATAGTTTTGATCCCTACAAATCCCACTTCAAACAAAACTAAACTATGATACTCCATTCGTCCCATATTAAGTGTCCACAATGGTATCTTTGATTGTCCCATATTAAGTGTCCACCACAATAAAAGAATCTTGGTAATTAAATTTTCAGTTTTGCCCTTTTAATATATGGCCTCACATGTAATTGACATTAAATTGTTCTTTTTTCTTTTTGACTTTTTATATCAAGTGGGGTATAATTGTCATTTGTTTAACTAATAATGATAACAATTTACTACACCTAAAACTTTGTGCTTTTAGGTTATGGTGGATATGATAACATCTCAGAAATACAACCAAGTCCTCCTGAGCGCCCAGATTCCTTATCCAAAACAACCTTTGCATCAAGAAGATGGCCAAACTTTAAAAGGCGTCTTTCAGAGCTCCATCAGTTGTTGACAATGACAGGCCACCAATAAAACATTGGTACTCCACCTCATCCTACATGTTTAGAACAGCAACAAAAAGAGGAGGTTGAAAAGAATGGAGTAACGAGAGCGTTGATTTAACCAACCAACCAACTGATGTTTTTAGGGATCTAGGGTTCTTTTTTTTTCTTTTTTTTATCGGTATTTGATAATCGAGAGGGTTAGGGTTAGGGTTTGACGGGTAGCGTAAAGGAGGCGGCCCAACATGGTCACCTAGGTATGAGGATCAGACCCGCTCCGATACCATGTTAGACAATGAAAACCCCATAGGTTATGATTTATTATTTCACCTATATTTATAGAGAAGACATAGAGAAACCCTAATGGACCCAAACCCACAAGTCGGGCTTGGGCCATATTTGTCATCTTTGGCTGCATTCTCGTTGTTGCTGACTTTCGGAGGTTGAGATACATGCAATCCCGTACACATAGATATGTATAGCTTTGGATTAAAAAGGTGCAAAAAACATACAATTTTGTTGTAGTTTGTAATGAGTACATAGATACCTCTATCTCTTTATACATGAGAGAGTAAATAATATTGATTACCCTTGTGGTTTCTGTTTACTAACATAGTCTTGGTGGACACAAACCATACGGGCGATGGCATTATTTGCTCAAAATAAATGCTAACAAACAGGGGCGGAGCCATGTCCACCATAGTGGGGGCAACGACTTCTGCATTAATCACAACTTTTTATGTTTATTTTTGAAAACTTAATCGTGCTGGTGCCCACCAACTGAAAATGAAAAATGCACTTCAACGTTTAAAGATACTCCGGGAAAAAATTGAAGGCAGAAGGGTCTTTTATGGTGAAGTAATGTAGATGATGGAAGATAGGTAATAAGATGACTCTGTTTGGGATACGAGTTAAGATATGAAGCATATATCTTGAGATATGTGAAATTATTAATTAAACATTTATGTTTCATTTAAAAAAGAAATCAAATCAGTTTTTCATAATCCATTTACTAAAACTACCGGCCCATTGTAGCCCAAAAAGTTATAACTTTGAGTAAAACTTGCAATTTATCTAAAATTTTATTTTATTACTTGTAGTAAAGCCTTTTTGAACTAACATAAGTAGTGTTTTGCTTCATTTTCTTTTTTAAAGTAATATTGTCTCGGTTCTTGTTCAAGACTGTTTGGTTTTTTTTGCCTAATTTTGTTGTATATTAGAAGGTCCTAACATGTTTTTCTGAAGTTTTCTTATGTAAAATCATATCGCTAAAAAAAATTTTTTTGCCCCCCGCGACAAGATTTCCTGGCTCCGCCAATGCTAACAAAGATTGGGTCAACTTTTGTATACTTCGTGTTTATTAATTACATATGTTGTTTTGTGAACTTACAATTTACACTATAATTACAGAACTTGATCAATTTACAATGTTTGGTTAGACTGTTGTATGTGTGCTACTACAAACTAATGTGGAGTTGATAGGACGCCGAACTATTATGTTTGGTTCTTGCAAGAAACACAAAAAAGCTAATCCTTTCCTTTGTTTCTAACATTATACTCTTACACATTTTACATTCAAAAAACGCCGTCTGTTTTTTGACAACTTGTTCACCGTTCATCTTAAGCACTGTAGCACTGTACTCAGTGCTTACTGTGCTGGGCCAAAGAGGCCCAAAAAAATTTAGCTTAAAAAATTTGGCGCGGCCCAATTAGTTTTTTTTTTGTTTTTAAATTTTCGGCACAATATAGGAGGAAAAAATGTTTATTATAATAGTACTTGACGCATTACAGATTAAAAAAATACCCGCGGTAATATTTCCGAATTGAATTAAACAGTGTCATTTTACACCATGAGACAAAAAAAAAAATTTCGCAAAAAAAAATTAAAAATAAAACCTACACATTTTTCATTTCAATTTAATACGACCGGTCGTTGTTTGCTCTCTTATGTGCAATATTCATTCTTAGCACTGTAAGCACTGCCTACTAGTCTGGGCCAAAAAAAGGCCCTAAAAAAAAATTTAGCCTAAAAAAATTTGGCCGCCCCAATTTGTTTTTTATTTTTTTTTAAATATTGTCGGCACTAAATTAAGGAGGGAAAAAAATGTTATAAAAGTATCGACGCCATTCAGATGTGAAAAAAACATACCTGTCCGGTAACTTTTCCGAAAATTGAATTAAACAGTGTCATTTTACACCTTGAGACCATAAAAAAAATTTAGCAAAAGTAGTGTAACTTTATTATTAACCACTATTTATAAATTACAAATACATGATAACCTTAACCTAATGGACCCTAAGCTCACAGAAATACATGTCATGAGTTGGCTGCATTCTCGTTGTTGCTGACTTTCGGAGGTTGAGATACATGCAATCCCGTACACATAGATATGTATAGCTTTGGATTAAAAAGGTGCAAAAAACATACAATTTTGTTGTAGTTTGTAATGAGTACATAGATACCTCTATCTCTTTATACATGAGAGAGTAAATAATAGTATTGATTACCCTTGTGGTTTCTGTTTACTAACACAGTCTTGGTAGACACAAACCATAAGGGCGATGGCATTATTTGCTCAAAATAAATGCTAACAAAGATTAGGTCAACTTTTGTATACTTCGTGTTTATTAATTACATATGTTGTTTTGTGAACTTACAATTTACACTATAATTACAGAACTTGATCAATTTACAATGTTTGGTTAGACTGTTGTATGTGTGCTACTACAAACTAATGTGGAGTTGATAGGACGCCGAACTATTATGTTTGGTTCTTGCAAGAAACACAAAAAAGCTAATCCTTTCCTTTGTTTCTAACATTCAATCAGACAAAGAGAATCCTATAATGTAAACATGCTTACATACGAAATCTCTCTTGTACCCCGTTGTCTCCTCATTGCGACGAGATTACTTAGAAATCTCATATTAACACCTTGTGTATGATCCAGTTTACAAATGCGACAAACAGAGGTTTGAAAATTCTAGTAGCCATTCCTAAAAGATCAACATCTTATCGACTGTTGATGCTCTTTTGCACGTCTGCAGAACAACCAACATAACATGCTGCAACACAGATTTATGGTTAAAAACATACTGTACAATTTTAGGAGCAAATAAGCTCGGAGGTTTCAAAGATTGAAGCCAAATAACATCAACATCTCATTCCAAAGTATCCAAGAACAAAAACATTACATAATCAATTTTTGACTCTTTCCTTTTTATAAAAGAGGGAACCCATTGGTGTCTTCCTCTTTAACAAATTACAAAAAATATCTACTCTGCTTTTTTTTTTCCTTCTCGCCTACCAATCCAAAAAACTGTACACATGTTTTAGGCGAATCAGAAAGGAACAGTATAGGGCATCGCGTATACATGAGCATCCACCAGAAACCGCGCATATGGCTGCCACAATGACGGAGCTGCCAATTCACACATGTCAACACCCTTGGAGCATGATTTTACTGTCTTACACTTTTTCGAGAGCCAATCTTCATCTTCGCCACCACCACCACAAAGAGCCATAACCGGAGGTACCCAACTTCCTATCAGTTTCTCATACTTTGAGTTCTTTTTCATCATCTTTTTCTTGAATCGTGTAGGACCCCGCTTTCTGTGGGACCTCACCAACTGCATCTTCCTTTCCCTTTTCAGATCTTGTGGGACCGACTCTCTGTGGGACACCACTAAGTAAGACACCCATCTCAGATCTCGCGGGACCATTCACACTAGGTACTGTCATTTCAGCAATTGACCTTTTCCCTAAAACAGAAGCATTGGATATATTTTCATGTTGCAAATGACTAGTAGGCATTTTCGGAATTCCGGCCTGTTGCTGCCCAACATAATGAGGCCGTTTTACATCAATCCTTTTTTAAACAGTTGGACCAGTTTGCACATTCAAAGACGGTCTTGGTATCTCACGTTCCACATGACTTCGTGGCACAGCGGCTGTTCCAGAATTTGGAGCCACTTGCTGTCCACCAAACCGAGGCCCTTGTACATCAATCCTTTTTTAAACAGTTGGACCAGTTTGCACATTCAAAGACGGTCTTGGTATCTCACGTTCTACATGACTTCGTGGCACATCGGCTGTTCCAGAACTTGGAGCCACTTGCTGTCCACCAACCGAGGCCCTTGTACATCAATCCTTCTTGTGACAGATGGAGCATTTGACAAATTCAAAGATGAACTTGGTACATCATTAACCAAATGACCTTGAGGCACAATCGTCTTCCATGACTTGAAGTTGGTTGTTGTTGTCTACTAAACTGGCCCAACTTTATATCATTCTGTCTTGATTGGGACAGAATAGGTAGTACTTTAGTCTTTTTAAAATGTGAGCTTGGTACTTCATGCTTCAAGTGATTAGGCGGAACTACACTCACAGAACCTGGAGCAATCGGTTTAATACCAACACGTTACCTCTGTAGTTCATTAACTTTCATTCTAGGTATTTCAGTACTTGGGCCAGACATAATTTGGCTGAATTGTCTTGCCTGTGGTGCAACATTTTCTCTTCCAGATGTGGTCGTGACAGAAGTCCTTCCATTAATTTAAACCATATTCCTGCCTGCAACACCAGGTACTTGAACAGAGTTCAATGCACGCACAGGTGTCTCGACTCCTCCAACATTGGACAACGAAGCATCTACGCCAGGTTCAGGTCCTCTTGGCTTCTTTAGTAATCGAATCTTAATTTGTTTACCTGTTAATATCAAAGAATTTTGATATTAGTATCTGATACAAACATTTTAATAGACAACACGGTAGGAGAATATAAAGTATATGCAACTAACCATGGCCACCCAAACCATCAGGCAAGACAGCGTCATCTCTTTTTCTTTTGTTGCTATTTTACGTATTTTGTGTGCTGTCAGACGAGTAGCTTGGTTGGTTGTTGAGAACTGATAGGTTGACCATGTTCCTCCGTTAGATCGCTCCTTTCACGTTGTTCTGTGGTAAACTCTGAAGTCTTAGTAAGCTCTGAAAAGATGAAGATGACGAGATTTTTAATGGTGACAGCGATGGCGGTGGTGGGTGACGGTGGTGATGTAGAATAAGGGGGCGTTTGGGTAATGTTTAGATGTGGTTTGTACATTGTTAAAAAAATGTTAATGGGGTATTTAGACAACAAATACTGAAAATACGAAAAAGCCCTTGCATTTAAGAAATTTTTAACGACAGTTTTTTGACATCTGCTAAGCAAAATCGGAATGTTAGGGACTACTAGTGCAATTTTGGCGATTTTGAGACTAAATGCGAGAATCCGGTGAGTTTGGACACCAACGGTGTAATTTACTCGAGTAAAACTTAGTGAAATCCATGTAACAATGGTTTCACACGATTCCGTATCAGATGATATGCGAGTCTTGAATGGCACGAGAAAAACTGATGATGAAGCACTAGAAGTATAAGAAGCTGACAGAAAGTCATTATGAAGATTCATTCTCAAAAAAACGGTTAAATAGGCAGCATTGTCGTCTTATCGTTGTTCCTGGTATAATGTTGATACATGTCATGAGTTGGCTTCATTCTCGTTGTTCCTGACTTCCAGATGCTGAGATACATGCAATCCCGTACACAAAGATATGTATAGCTTTGGATTAGGAAGGTGCAAAGAACATACAATTTTGTTGTAGTTTGTGATGAGTACATACATACCTCTCATCTCTTTATACATGAGAGTAAATAATACTGATTACCCTTAGTTGATACAGATGATATCAAAGCAATGATTCGTTTGCTTCGAGTAGTTCAGGTAGCAATCTGGTCTATGGTTTTTTTATCTTGTATATGTGCTCACAGTTTCTCATCGATGCATTTTTTATTTGCTGCACAGCCACTAACGGCGGTAACAGCACGTGAGACGAAGACCACGACGCCGACCGCCAATACACTTTCCTACCACCCGAAACCAAACCTATACCACCGACACTATCATTACCAACACTACTCTCCTCAACAACCTCATCCTCTTTACCCAACATTTCACTTACAAGCCCTAATTTTAACCAACACCAACACTAACACTAATGGAGCTCCTTCAGTATCAATGGGCTTACTCGACCTACGAGTATCAAGGCTGGAACCAATTCCTTCACCTCTTCTAGACGACTCACCTCTCCTACTTCTAGGTAACATACCAAAAAGTGTCCGATTGTAGCGACGGGCAAACCTCTCTCGCAACATGTTTGCCTCCGCAACAAGCGCAGGTGTAAGATTAGAAAGAACCGCATCTGATGATGTCAATAGGACCTGAAGATAGGGACAAAAAAGTTGTTAAAGAAGTTAATTAAAAATCATAATGTACCAGATAGAACTACCTCTTCCCGGATTTCTGAAGGAAATGTAGCAATTATCGATACATTATCCATCTCCACAGGTTGACCGTCTAATTCTTGTGACCGCTGTACCCCTTGTGCCTGCTGCTGCGCTAAAACTTCTGCTCGAATGTCTGGTGGAAGTGCCGCAAGGAATTCAGGGTCAATTTCTCCTCCATTTTGTGGTTCAGTATTTGAAGGTTGTGTCGCTGAACCTTGGCGACCAGAAAGAACCTCAGCACGTAACTCCTCAGGAAGCGCATCCAGGAATGCAGGGTCAATCTGTGCAGAAGCAGAACCACTGTCATGCTGTGTGTCCTGAGCAGCATCGCCTTCCTCTGCTTCTTGACTGGGACTTTCGGACACCTCAGTTACGCTATGGAGGGATGCTTCTATCCCACTTACTGATGCCGTATTCCCAAGTGATACATTTGTTCTTCGTGTTCGAGAATCAACAGGACCTTGCTTGTTCTCACGTTCTATAATTTGAGTTTTTTACCACACTAGCCAAATGGGACGAAAGTGGCCAAAAATCTATATTCAATTAATACAACTTCCAGATTCTTGTTCAAATACAGTACTACATTAGTATTGCAGTTACGATATCTTATTAAGCATCACTGCCACAGCTAGAATATCTTTTAAAACTTAAGGAGGAACAAGAAGTTGTGGATCAACCAAATTCCTAGACGGCCTGCACTAGAAATTGGCCAGTTTCAGCCTCCACCAAAGCTGTGTTATATAAAATTAATCAAAAGTTAAGATAACACTCACATTGGTCAGCTCAAAGTACGGTCTCAAGGCCTTCTCCATGCCTTTTTGCATAAAAACGGTTCGTTCAGGGATCTCTCCTAGAAGTAAGCGAACAATCACAGCCCACTTATTGCACTAAACTCGAAATCCAAGAGCAGCTACAGGTGCTTTACGAGCAGCTTGAAGAAGAGATTCCTTTGCATCTGTGTACTCCAGCTGAATCGTCCCAATCTTCCCAAGGTAAAACAGGTACTAGCAAAACTAAAACAGAGAACATGAAAAGGAAAATTAAAATACAAATCAAATATAAAAATTCACCCAATCTCAAGATAACTATCATCACCAGTGTAGCGATGGATACCTGCTGATTTGAATGGGCTTCAAAACGTGGCGCCTTTGACCTCAGCTTTTCGGCTTGATCATACAAATTGTAATGTAGGTAGTTGTGAAGTAGCAGGTTCAGGAGTGTTTCCTGTTTATCATAATTTTAAACTTATTATCACAAGATTCCCAACTACTAATAAGATCAGATATAAAAAAAAACTAACCTGTCCCAACTCATCATGCCGCAATGTAGCAACTCTGTGCAAAGCGAGGAGATTACTGCAAATAAATGGCATGATATAATCAGGCGCAATGAACATACAATAATTGACTACATGCTACCTCTTGTTAAATTATACACACCCCCTGATTTCGGAAAGGCTGTCGGTAAGTTCATAGCTAAGAGAGTAATAGAAGTAGAGTCTGGATGCTAAAACATCAACTGTTCTCCTGTTCGTGGTTTCTTTTAAACATGGCAATGCCTTGCTGAACGACAAGCCTTAGCCTGCATGATGAGTAAGAGTGAGGTTTATAAGACCACTAATACAAACTAAAATGGAAAATGGAGGTTTAAAATAGTTATAGTGTCAAGTATGCTGACCTCAGTGTATTTTTTCTGATCAATGAGAAATATGAGCACAAGCAAGTAGCAATAGATCTCAAGTTCTGGGGAATGCTTCACAGTAGCTTGAGGGGCGGATGATGCAGTATCGACTTCCATGTCATTTTCATCATCCTTCAGAGAAAGTAAAAAAAATTCAGTACATGCTATACATCATTCATTCATTCATAAAATATAACATGCTCTAAATTTGAATTATGGTTTAAGAGTTCTTCCCTTAATATACATCATTATTTCCTTATCTAGAGACAAGCTGTTGGGCTTATTGAGAATTGGTGCTAATAACAAGATAAATGAATGACAATACATCATTCAATAGTGTACAAATTTATAAGCTTTAGAAGTTCACTGGCCTAAATGATGCAAACTCTAATAACAATTCTATCACCAAGAACCAGTTGAGTACTTGAGTTATGCTAAACACTGACTCAATCTCAACAGAAATATAAAGGTTAATCACCCCAGTGAATGACATCTATCCATACACTCCTAACCTCCTTTGGTGTATATACAAGCTCAGATTCTGTCTTAACTGCCTCTCGTATGTCAATCTCTACTTCCCAACACAAACTCCTGTTAGTGCACATCTTAGCCACTAAACAGGCATTCAAATGTATAACTTGTAGTTGTGAGCTGTCAGCTGTAGTTGTCATCTTGTACCTCAAGGGGGGTGTTTGTGTTGGCTAATATAGCGGGCTTATGAGCTTATGTAAAATTTGAAAAGCTTTAATAAGCTTATAAGCCAAACAAGGTGGTTTTTTCAAATTTATATTAAGCTCGTAGGCCAGCTTTATAAGCCAACACAAACACCCCTCAAGTAGAAGCAGGCATCCTTATTGACACAGCACATACCGCCTAAGAATACATCAATTTTGTATGTTTGCTATATCACATTATCACGTGGAAATATGTATTCAGGTTTAAATTTGTTTTCCACACTATCTCTTATAAAAAACCCTTTTCTTGAAAAATCTCTAAGGCTTGGTATGTACGAATGAAACGAAAGTTTAAAACCAAATGATCATGTTTGTTCTGAACATAACTATTCCATTCTGGTAGTGCGCGTGGTCAGGGGCAGGAGGCGGAATCATCATGAGCCATGTCCGGCGGCGTGGTATGCGCGTGACTTCTCCGTTCCTCGAGTCCAACAACTTGAGTGAGTTGGGTGTTGGCATAATGTTGGAAATCCGCACATGGACTAGTCACATATATCTCTCCCAAAAGTAGCCGTCACTTCTCACATCTGACGGGTTGTGCGGCAGTGGGACTGTTGAGATTGTACATCGTTGCGTGCGCTCTGCACGCCGCGGAATAAACGAGGCTAGGAGCTTACCGCGCGAGAGGAACATCACTGTGGGAGCTCGAAAGGTCACTAGCGTGTCAGATACACGCAGTGGAGGAGGCTTTCACCTGGTGGAGTCGAAGTCGTGCAGCCCGAGCTCAGTGGATGCAAGTTGCGGCGAGTCTCACACACACGCTGGAGAGAGAGAACTTGCTTATTGCGACTTTTGCACCCGTACATTGTCGAGATTCATCTACTGTGAGAACGCTTTCATTATTACTGATGTTCTCTGTGATGGGTTCAGGTACCATCTCAGAAGATGCTTGGAGTTGATCAGTCCCATCTTGTGTTTGAGCATCCACTGTTGTGTCAGTATCAGGTGCTGTCTCAGGGGTAGGGGGTCTCAAATGAGAGACCAGCAAATCTTCAAGGCCAGAAGGAATGCTGGATGTGTCCACCACTTTGCTGGTCATCAGCCCACATGCTGTCTATGACGTCCATTCCTCAAAGATCGGAATATTGAATCCAATCGTGATGAAGTCGACTCCAAATTTATGTCAGAGTGCCGATCATGACTCTTTTTTTTTTGGGTAAAGGGATTATACCCGGTGAAATAAACCCATCATGACTATTTCCTAAAGAATAAAGAGTAATCCTAACATTAGTGAAGGATAGGTATCATCAAGGGCAATGGTAAACAATAATGGAATAGCCTACATACACTCATAAATAAAAAATCATAAGAAAAAGAAGCAGCATTATGCTGCCAAAGTCGTCATTATAACAGTACCTGCTTGTCGAGACAAAACTGGACGTGATGAAGAAGGCTCCACTAGAAGTGGATGTTGGGATGGAGCAGATGTGTCACCTGCTCTCCCAAGAAGATTATAGATCGAAGTTGTACGACCTTGACGTCTTGAACCAAAAACTTCAACAGGCATCACGTGGAGCGCATCATTAGAAAAACCATGGTCTCTGCCAAATACTTCAATATGGTCCAAGACATTAATCCCATTCATCTCCTCACCCAGTCCTAGTATAACTCCACCATCAGCCTCATCCCATCGTCCTCGCCTTCTTCCTCGATCATTTCCTCATCAAAATCATCTTCATCAATTTCATGGTCATCTTGATCTCCGTCTTCATCTTCCTCCTCGTCCTCTTCTTCTTCATCTTCATCCCCTGACATCTCTTCAGCGTCATCTTTATCCAGACTCTCTTGGATATCAGGTTGAATTTCAAATCTAATTCCCATAGAATCAAAACCATTTTCAAGAACTCTGGTGTTGTCAGAAGATTCATGCATGTAATCATCTTCACTTGTGGTTTCCGTTGACTAACACAATGTTGGTGAACACAAACCACAAGGGCGATGGCATTATTTACACAAAATAAATGCTAACAAAAATTAGGTGTACTTCGAGATTGTATGTTTAAAGTATTTTTTTGTATGAAACCTAAGCTTTACACCTCGTTTTAACCTTCGTGTTTATTAATTACATGTGTTTTGTGAACTTACAATCTACGCTATAATTACAGAACTTGATCAATTTACAATGTTTGGTTAGACTGTTCTGTACTACAAACTAATGTGTGAACCTAAAAGAGTTGATAGGCCGCCGAACTATTATGTCTAGTTCTTGCAAGAAACACAAAAAAGCTATTCCTTTCCCTTTGTTTCCAACATTCAATCACACAGAGAATCCTATAACGTAAACATGCTTACATACGAAATCTCTCTTGTACCCAGTTGTGAGCTCATTGCGACGAGATTACTTAAAAATCTCATATTAACACCTTGTGTATGATCCTGTTTACAAATGCGACAAACAGAGATTTGAATTGAAAACTGGATATCAACTGTCTACAAGTATATTCTAGTAGCCATTCATACAGGTGAAACATCTCATCAACTGTTAACACTGCAGAACAACCAGCATAACATGCTGCAATACAGATTTATGGTTAAACTGTACAATTTTAGGAACAAATAAGCTCCGAGGTTTCAAAGATTGAAGCCAAACAACATCATATATCATTTCATCCCAAAGTATCCAAGAACAAAAACATTACATAATCAATTTTTGACTCTTTTCTTTTTATATAAGAGGGAACCCATTGGTGTCTTCCTCTTTTAACAAGTTAAAAAAAAATTCTACTCTGCTTTTTTTCCTCCTCACCTACCAATCCAAAAAACTGTACAAATGTTTTAGGCGAATCAGAAAGGAACAGTATAGGGCATCGCGTATACATCAGCATCCACCAGAAACCTCGCACATGGCTGCCACAACGACGGAGCTGCCAATTCACACGTGTCAACATGCTTGGAGCATGATTTTACTGTCTTACCCTTTTTCGAGAGCCAATCTTCATCTTCGCCGCCACCACCACCACAAGGAGCCATAACCGGAGGTACCCAACTTCCTATCAGTTTCTCATACTCTGAGTTCTTTTTCATCTTTTTCTCTAATCGTGTAGGACCCGCTTTCTGTGGGACCTCACCGACTGGGACTTCCTTTCCCTTTTCAGATCTTGTGGGACCGACTTTCTGTGGGAAACCACTAACTGAGACACTCATCTCAGATCTTGCGGGACCATTCACCCTAGGTGCTGTCATTTCATCAATTGACCTTTTCCCTAAAACAGAAGCATTGGATATATTTTCACATTGCAAATGACTTGTAGGCATTTTCGGAACTCCGGCATGTTGCTGCCCAACAAAACGAGGCCCTTGTGCATCAATCCTTCTTGAAACAGTTGGACCAGTTTGCACGTTCAAAGACGGTCTTGGTATCTCACATTCCACATGACTTCGTGGCACAGCGGTTGTTGCAGAATTTGGAGCCACTTGCTGTCCACCAAACTGAGGCCCTTGTACATCAATCCTTCTTGTGACAGATGGAGCATTTGACAAATTCAAAGATGAACTTGGTACATCATTAACCAAACGACCTTGAGGCACAACCGGTCTTCCCCGACTTAAAGTTGGTTGCTGTTGTCTACTAAACTGGCCCAACTTCACATCCTTCTGTCTTGATTGGGACAGAACAGGTAGTACTTCAGCCTTTTTAAAATGTGAGCTCAGTACTTCATGCTTCAAGTGATTAGGCGGAACTGCTCTCACAGAACTTGGAGCAATCGGTTTCATACCAACGCGTTGCCTCTGTAGTTCATTAACTTTCGTTCTAGGTATTTCAGTACTCGGGCCAGACATAATTTGGCTGAATTGTCTTGCCTGTGGTGAAACATTTTCTCTTCCAGATGTGGTCGGGACAGAAGTCCTTCCATTACTTGCAACCATATTCCTGCCTGCAACACCAGGTACTTGAACAGAGTTTAATGCACGCACAGGTGTCTCGACTCTTCCAACATTGGACAACGAAGGGTCTACGCCTGATTCAGGTCCTCTGGGCTTCTTTAGTAATCGAATCTTAATTTGTTTACCTGTTAAAATATCGAAGAATAGTATTAGTATCTAATACAAACATTTATACAAACAACACAGTAAGAGATTATAAAGTATATGCAACTAACCATGGCCACCCAAGCCATCAGGCAAGACAGCGTCGTCTCTTTTTCTTTTGTTACTATTTTGCGTATTTTGTGTGCTGTCAGACGAGTAGCTTTGTTGAGAACGGATAGGTTGACCATGTTCCTCCGTTAGATCGCTCCTTTCACGTTGTTCTATGGTAAGCTCTGAAGTCTTGGTAAGCTCTAAAGTCTTAATAAGGGCTTTCGTAGAGTCAACAGTTGAACTCTTTTGTACTGTTCTCTTTTCTTCACCCTTCCGTTTCTCCTTTTCTTTTTGTTTCTGTTCTTTTTTAGCCCTCTTCTCTTCCTTCTTTTCGGCCTTTGCCTTGGACTTTTCGGATTTTTCCTTCTGGAGCTTAAATTAAAGCACCAGAACAAAATATTTAGAACGACTGGTAACACAGGATATTGAAAGCATACCATATCGATTGCCAGTCACATGATGTAGTCAAAATGGAATACATGTCATAGCAAACAAGGTTCTACAGAACACCAGATCCGTACTGCAGATAATGACCTAAACAGCTCGCTAACAAAGCACGCACTCACACAGACACAGAAAACTACCTAATTATCATGTATCAGAAAGTAAAAAGACGCTGTTTTCATTTTATCATTTACAGAATTAAAATTTATTAAGAGGTCAAGTTCACAAAGTTCAAACTTACGAAGAGAAAACAAGATTTTTTTCATGTTACAAACATCTTATCATAAAATACCCTTCATATTTTCTAAAATTTAAGTGTGCAAAGATATACAGCATGCATAGAATCAACTAAAGCATGCAGGCAACAGAATTTTTGTCAAACAAAACAGCCGCAAGAATTTTTAAAGAAAGGGGAAGAATATACTATCACGTTTGTTGAATAAGTTTAGTTGACCGGCTCACTTGTAAGGAGATTTTTAGTTAAAAGAAGTTAACTCACAGCCGATAAGCTATCAAAATCCTAGCCAACTAAACAGGTATAACTCCGCCTAACAATTGATCAAAAACACAGCTTACCAATTACAGTATCATTCGCATTCTAGAAAACCTCATCCAAGTACCAATCTTAAACTTCTACTTATTCCTGATTCATCATCCAAATACTGAACATTAAGACTTATTAAAAAGTACTAAACTAAAAGGTCCATCTTATCCCTAAAAGCTAAAACCAAATAGGTTATCCAATTTACACTGAAATTCATCAAAGAAAACAATTACTAAAATCCTCAAAAAGGTAACTTAGTTGAACAACAAAACCAACACCAATAAAACAATTCTTATATTATTACATTTTCATGTAAAAAAGTCACCCTAACTAACTATTTCCTCACTTTTCATCAATCTCATAATACAACAGGAATCAAAACCTATACTAATCCTTACAAACTCCTACTTTAAATCAATTACATACCCACCGAACCGTACACAAAGAGAGAAAATGAATAAATGAATCAACAGATCTGGAAGGAATAAAAAAACGGATCCGGTCACAAACCTTAATCGGATTGATCAAGGCCTCAATAGTAGCTCCGTTTTGATTGTACGGTAAGCACCGAGACATAATCCCCTCTTTTTATTTATTTCAAAAAATTACAAGTTTATAAAAATTAAATCAGAATACTAAAGATTAAAGGTCTAGGATTATTAGACCTGATAATGATCAAATAGATTAAAATATTGGACTGTTTATTAAGATCTCCCGCGATTTTGAAAAAAAATTAGGGTTAGGGTTTGTTTCAAACGGCAAGAGATGCAAACCGATGAGAGATTGCGTATAATGGATGATATATGAAGGGGTGAGATTCTATTTATAGAGCCTACGCCGACTTAAACGCGTCTTGACTACTCTGGGCTTTTTTGTGGGCCTTCAGTTTGTGTCCACCAAGCATAATTATTCTTTGATTTGGGTTTTTTTTCACATTATTTTCTTGTGGTAAGTAACATGACTTCTCCCGATTGAATATTTATTTAAGAATTGAAGTAGAGATTGGAAATCTAGATAATAGAATTCAATAGAGAATTTCGATGAATTCCAATGTTTGGCAACGACAGAGACTTGACCCGAGAAATAACCAATAAATAATTTTATCTTATATATTTTTTATAGTCAATATTTTATTTGATGAGAAAATAAAGAAAAAAAAAATAAAGATGAACATCTGCTACTACATGTCTGTTTCGTTTTCAAAGCAATTATTGTGTTTTTTAGAATACCTTTTGAACAACTCCATCACCATGAGTCAACAAAGATCAAAAAGAATTAAAACACCATGAATCAAAAAGATGTACACTACAATCAGATTGGATATAAACAATTCGTGATTTGAAAAAGTGAAAAGTCTACCAATTTAGATCTCATAAAAAAAAAACCTAGAAAATATAGATCTATGATTGAGTTAAAGAGAATATGCACTTTTAATCAGCCAGATACAAGTGATAA
>BQNB010008809.1:34997-81371 GCA_026074375.1 Tanacetum coccineum
AAAATGAATCAAGTTTTGTATGAAAACGAACGACTCTTGGAACAAGTAATAAGCAATGATATTGTGAATATACTTGTGAATTCATCTGTGAATAGTGTTGCTTTGAATGGGCATGAATGTGAAAAGTGTCTCAAACTTGAGACTAAGCTTCAAAAGGATTTCGTTGAAAAAGAGATTTACGATAATTTGTTCAAAAGTTTTACCACACTTAAAAAACATTGCATCTCTTTAGAAGTTGATACTCAACTTAATCAGGAAATTTTTCAAAGGGACAATTCTATTTCAAATCAAAGTGCTCCAAGTTTTGATCAATTGTTTGAATTAAATGAATTGAAAGCTCAGTCCCAAGAGAAAGACACGGTCATAAAGAAGTTGAAAGAGAGAATTAAAGCTCTAAGTGGGAAAAAGAATGAGGATAAGATTAAACAGGAATTAGAGGAGATTGAAACAATTAATATTGAATTGGATCATAGGGTGACAAAGCTTATTGCTGAGAATGAGCATTTGAAACAGACCTATAAGCAACTTTATGACTCGATTAAACCAGCACGTATTCGATCAAAAGAACAATGTGATGATTTAATTAATCAAGTCAATATAAAGTCTGTGGAAATCTTTGATTTAAATGCTCATCTTCAGGAAAAAGTTTTGGTAATTACAGCTCTCAAGAATGATTTAAGAAAACTTAAAGGAAAAGATTTAGCTGATAATGTTGTTACAAAACACACTATTGATCCAGAGATGCTTAAGATCGATGTAGACTATTTGAACCTTAGATTGTTGAACAATAGGTCAGTTCACTCTAATTACATTAAGCACACTCAGGAAGAAGCTACGACTCTTAGGGAAATAGTGGAACAAGGAAAATCACAAAATCCTTTAAATACCTCCTTAGACTCTGTTTGTAAGTATACAAAACAAATTCAGGAGTTGCTTGTATTAATTGGACAAACCTGCCCTCGCTTCAATAATTCAAGTGAAAAATTAGTGGATGTGACCCCAAAGAACAAGGACAAAAGAGTTAGATTTACTGAGCCCGTCACATCCTCAAGAAACACAATCACAAAAACAGCCTCTACATCAAACCTAGTTTTCTTCTACAAACATATGTTGTCCTTCTAAGGATAAAACGTCCTACTAGTGCTAGCGGATCACAGCCTTCAGGCAATCAAAAGGAAAATGAAGAATCGGGCAAACACCAAGTAGTAACTCAGAAAGAATAAAGTAGAAGCCCAACTAGAAGTTAAATCTGTTTTGAAAAATAAAAATTGTGTTTTGTTCAACCCTAAAAGGAACGCTCATGTGCAGCATTCCAAGCCTTAAGGCGAATATGAACTTAAATGTGCTTTAAAGTGTAATTGGTGCAGCTTATGATAAATCATGATTTTTATTCTTGATTTTTTATCAATAATGTGAATGCTCGTAATAAATCAAAATCTGTTAAGAAAAATTCAAAGAGAAAAGTTTAGAAACCAACTGGAAAGGTGTTTACAAATATTGGATACATCTGGAGACCTACTGGTCGAACTTCTCTATATAGAAATGCATCCTTTTAACTAGGATTACCACAACTACTGAAGTACCCCTTATGAAACCAACTGCTCTAGAAAATGAAACACATAAGCCTGTTTGTAATCATGTTTACTCAAGGAAACTAGGAATCTAAAAACCTAATGTTCATGTTAGCATATTCTAAGTTCTAAATCTGTATCTGCTAACCAAAAAGGAACCCAGTCAATTAATGGGGATCCAGTCAGTTTCCGTTGTTTGCCATCTTCCTCTCTTATGAATGCAGGTCGTCCAAATTGTTCTCTGATATTTAGACTTCGGTTGCTCCAAGCATATGACCAGATACGCTCTCAGCTCACCAATTTCGTCAATAAATTTTTGGGTACTCCGTAAATTCGTAAATGATCTTGAGGCAAAAGATATTGATATATGGTGATTCATCAGATTAGGATTGCTAAACAATCTCAAAGGGTTTACTATATGGAAGGACTAGGACACAACTTATTTTACTCGTTGGGGCAATTTTATGATTCAACCTTGAAGTTGCTTTTTCGTCAACACACCTCTGCTTCACTTCGATAATTTAAAGGAGTTGATCTTATTAACTGATCTCGAGGTAACAATCTGTATACCTCTGTCTCTTGGAGATATGATGACGTCCTCTCCTATATGTCTCCTTGTCAAAAGCCTCAAAGACTAAGTCCTGCTATGGCACACGAGTCTGTCTCATCTGAACTTTGGTGCAATCAACCACTTAGCTAGACACGGTCTTGTCGAGTCTCCCCTAACAAAAATATAAAAGGACCAATGTGTTTTCCTGCTTATGCAATAGGGAAAAAGGCAAGAAAGAAACCCCACAAACCTAAATCTGAAAGACACCAACCTAGAAAAACGCTATCTTTTGTCACATGTATCTTGTGACCAATCTGTCCGCAGTGTTAATGGAAAGAAGTACATCCTCGTCATTGTCGATGATTACTCTCGATTTACATGGGTTAAGTGCTTAAGGTTAAAAGATGAAGCTCCAGATTTCATAATTAAGTTTCTCAAGATGATCCAAGGTTGCTTAAAGTACCTGTCCGACGCATCAGAACAGATAATGGAACTGAATTTGTTAATCAAACGTGCGTAAATTTATGAAAAGTTGGCATTTCTCATGAAACATCTTTGCTCACTCTCTAAGCAAAATGGTGCAAATGAAAGACAAAGCGTTACCTAATTGAAGCTTCCCCGCACAATGTTGATTTCTAACTGGCAAATCTCCATTATTGTTTATGGGCAGAAGCATGTTGCTATCGCAATTACACCCAAAATCGTCCATCGTAATGCCTTACTCACATCGCAAAATACCATATGAGCTTTTACATGACAAACCTCCTGAACTTAAGCTTTTTTCCATGTATTTGGTGCATGCTCTTGCTATCCACTAATGATAGTGAGAACTTAAGTATACAACCAAAAGCTGATATTGGTATTTTTCATTTGGCTACACCCACAAGAAAGCAATTTCGAATTTACAAAAACCGACGTACCATAAGAATCTTGAGACAAATTCATGTAGATTTTGATGACTGACTGCGATGGCTTCTAAAACACAGCAGTTCAGGACCCGCACTTAAGGACAAAAATTTGTCAATGAAATGACTTCCTGCAACAATCAGTTCAAGACTCGTGCTAACCCTCCTCCTTCAACAACCGTTTGACTACCATTCGAGAGGTGATTGGGATCTTTTGTTTCAACCGCTGTTTGATGAATTACTCACTCCTCCACCCAGTGTTGATTACCCGGCCCCTGAAGTCATTGCTCTACTTCATAAAGTAGTAGCTCTAGTTCCTGCTGTATCAACCAGTTCACCTTCTTCAACAAATGTTGACCGAGATGCACCATCACCAAGTAACTCTCAAACAACACTCAAAACCATCAATACTCGCCGTCATTACTAACGATGTTGAAGAAGATAATCATGATATTGAAGTTGCACATATGGGTAATGATCCGTACTTTGGTATCCCAATTCCAGAAGTTCCTTTTGATCAATCTTCATCAACGGATTCTATTCATACAATTGTGCATCCCGATCACCAAATTTCTGAACACAATAACAAATGAACTAAGGACCATCCACTTGAAAACATAATCTGTAAACTCGATAGACCAGTTTCCACAAGGCTACAATTACATGAGCGAGCTCTTTTCTGTTACTATGATGCTTTCCTCACTGCTGTTAAACCCAAGACGATAAAAGATGCTTGACTCAATCCGATGGAACGAGAGCAATGCAAGAAGAGCTTAAATGAGTTCCGAATGCCTTGGAGTATGGAGCTCCTTACCCTGACCATATAAAGTATGATATTACTTTGAAGTGGATCTACAAAGTGAAGCTAGACGAACTGGGAGTATTTCTAAAGAACAAACACGGGTGAGAGGCTTCATGGTTACCATCAAGAAGAGGGAATTGATTTTGAATAGTCTTTTACTCCGGTTGCAAGATTAGAGGCTATAAGGATTTTTCTCGCGTTTACCGCTCACATGAACATGGTCGTCTACTAAATGGATGTGAAGACTGCGTTTCTGAATGGTAATTTGCTAGAGAGGTTTATTTTATGCTAGCCGAAACGGTTTTTGTGATCCAATAACCCAATCACAGAGTACAAGCTAAAGAAAGCTCTTTATGGGCTTTGAACCAAGCTCTACCGCGTGGTATGATATGTTGTCTTCATTCCTGCTATCCCAAGATTTCTCCAAAGGCTCAGTGGATCCTACTCTGTTTATCCATAGAGAAGGCAAGGAATTACTTCTGGTACAAATATATGTCGATGATATTATATTTGCCGCATCTACACCTGAACTTTGTGACCTATTCGCTAAAATCATGTGTTCAAAATTTAAGATGTCAATGATGGGTCAAAATCTCATTTTCTTAGAACTATAGGATTCTCAAAGTCCTCAAAGGCATCTTTATTAACCATCAAATTATATATTGCCCTTGAATCTTTAAAAGAAATAGGTTTTGACCACTTGTGACCCATGGTATACTCCCATGGTGGAGAAAATCCAAACTGGAATAGGATAAAGAAGGGACGGGCCGTTGATCCGTCACACTATCGTGATAATGATTTTGGCACCGAGCTCCTTTTCATCATAAGCCCCGTAACCTGGCCATAATTTGCTCTATGCATGTAGTGCTCCGTATCAGGCTCGGCCTACCAAAAGACTTACCTATGGTTAAAAGGATCTTTCAGTACTAAAGGAACCGTCAATTAGGGACTATGGTTGACCGAAGGATTCTTCAATTACACTAACAGCATTTGTAGATGCGGATCATGCTGGTTGCCAAGATACACACCGTAGCACATCTGGTAGTATGCAGTTCTTGAGAGATAGACTTGTTAGCTGGTCATCAAAAAGGCAGAAAAGCACCGCGATATCCAATACGGAAGCTGAATATATTGCTATGTCTGGCTGTTGTGCTCAAATCCTTTGGATGAGATCACAACTTATCGACTATGGCCTTGGATTCAATAAAATTCCAATATACTGTGATAACAAAAGCGCTATTGCCTTATGCTGCAACAATGTTCAACATTTCAGGTCGAAGCATATAGACATCACATTTTCATTTTTATCAAGAGCAAGTTTAGAATGATGATATCCGAAACTTTATTTTTGTCCATTACGTTGTATCACTGGCGGACATCTTCACTAAACCCCTTGCAAGAGAAAGAATTGAGTTTCTGATGAACAAGCTGGGTATGCGAAGTTTTACCCCGGAGACTCTAAAACAATTGGCGGATGATCGAAAAATAGTGGTGGTACCTATTCATATATCTAGTATAATATGTATATATCAAAAATCATAAAAACCAAAAAAATATTTTTTAGAAAACTTTTATAAAAACAAAATACAAAAATATAAACTTTTAAAAACCAAAGAAAAAATTAAAAATTGAGAAAAATATAAAAAGAGGTAATAATGACATGTCTTCTGAAAATCGATAACATTTACGGTCTTAGAAATGTCATTCAATAATGATACGAGGCTATAAATGAAGTTCGAGCCAAAGTTCCAAATGTTTTCAAAACATGCCAAATGACTTGCTATTATTTAAGATAGCAACCCGGTCATCATTTTAAAGGCAAGTATTCCGTCAAAAAGGAAACTTGACCTCTCAACGGGAATTTATTCTCGGCATGTGACTGTATAACCATGCAAAGCTTGTGATTATTTTGCATCACAACCCGTGCTTTCTATATTTCTATAAGAGTTACTTGTCAGCAGCCGCGTATGTGTGAAAATAAGAGAAATCTTATTTTGGTGTTTATTTTTCAAAGATATAACATTGCTTCATCAGAAAATGCTTTCTCAAAGACATTCGACTTCTCAAACAACGACTACAACTCTTTAAATAGAAAACGGGTCATTGTTTGAGGGGGAGAAAATGTCAAATATCTTCTTCATAATGAAAATGTGTTTAAAAGGAAAAAGGTCTTTAAAACAATAACGGAATATCATTCTTTAAAGAAAGTTAATTAAGTTTAGCTTATGTGTGCCTTATGTGTTATGTGTTTAAGCCTTTAGGGAGTTATTTTGCAAAATTAAGTCTATAAGTATGATAGTATAAACATTAGGGACTCTTTGTGCTATTTGTTTAAATTGTCTATGCCTTATAAAACTTAAGTATGCAAAATTGAAAAGAGCATAAAACTACAAGGGTTAAATACGTAAAAATTTAAAAATAGCTCTATCCCCCATCTCACCCACCCCGTTCCTGTACACAAATACACACACTTAACATTTTTCTGTTCCCATTCTCACTCGATCGATCGCATCTCTCCATATCATCAATTCAAATTGATTTTGTGCATTAAGGTATAAAAGAAAACTGTTCACCACATCATCAACAACTCACATCTCAAAAGAACTAAGATTTTACAATGATTTGATGTTGAAAAAAAACCTAAAAATTGATGTAGGGTTCCTCAAAATCAAAACTCTATAAAACCTTAAATTGATTGAGGTGTTTTGTTTGTTTTGGTGTCATTTGCACTCGTGTAATTCAGTTTTGTGTTTTGTTAACATATGAATTTGTTATGGATTATTTTGTATGCGTCAATTTGGTTTTTTTTGTTAGAATGTTTATTGTTAGTAGGTTAAGCATGGGAAAGATTGTTTCATCAATAATGAATGTGTTTGAACATCTTAACATGTCATATACGTGGAAAATCTTGATGATATGTTGGTATTCTTGCTCGGATTGAACTCTTATATTTTTTTGTTGTAGAAAGTGACACAATTCCATGATTAAAAGTGCTTTTATATGTTGCTAAACAATTACAAATGATATAGTTAAATATGAGAATGCAAAAATCGTGTCTTGTGAATTTTTGTGTGCGAAACCGAACTAGACAAATCCTTTGAGACCCGATCTAGTTATATTCTTTGGGAACTTATCTAAATGAACCCTTTGGGAACCGAACGAGTCGAAGTCCCTTAAGGAACCGATCTAGTCAGTCCCTTTAGGAACCGATCTAGTCAAGTCCCTTAAGGAACCGATCTAGTCTGTCTCTTAAGGAACCGATCTAGTCAAGTACCTTAAGGAACCGATCTAGTTAGTCCCTTTAGGAACCGATCTAGTCAGTCCCTTTAGGAACCGATCTAGTCGTGTCCCTTTAGGAACCGATCTAGTCAAGTCTCTTTGGGAACCGATCTAGTCAAAATCCTTTTGGAACCGATCTAGTCAAAACCTTTGGAACCAATCTAAAGCGCTATAGACCTAAAAACACTTTAGATTCAAGAATTCTCCAATTTTAAAGGCAAGATTAAAACTTAACTTAGCAGGATAATTAAAATTGGTTAATTATGCTATCTAATTAAGTTAAAATAGGCTTAAAAACAAGGTAAGATTAAGGTTAACTAATAAACGACTTAGGATATCTAAATTCTCTACTAGTTAGAAAACCCACGATTCCTAAATTGTCATATAAGTTGCCTTAATCCTTTAAGTAAATAAGTCTATCTAAGTTGCCATTCAAAGGAATATTAAGGTCCTAATTTTCACATCATAATAAAGTGTTCGCATAAAAGGTCTATATAGTTATATATAAACTTGGTTTTATATAAAAACTGAATTGATTCTTTCTTAAGCAGAACCATGGACATCACCAGAGCTGAACAAATTGCATTGGATGACGCTTTAGTTGCTCCTGACAACCGACTCAAGATTGGCAAAAGTAATTTTCGACTAAGCTCAGACCTCAAGTCCCAAGAAGCAACTTTTCAAGTGGTCTATGATGTTTTGAAACTCACTCCCTTCTACAAGGCATTTCAAATTACAGCGGATGTTCCAGAAATTTACATGCAAGAGTTTTGGGCCACTGCTACAGTTCATCATCACTCTATACATTTCAAGATGAATAATAAGAAACATATTGTGAATCTTGAGTACTTCAGAGAAATGCTTCAAATATGCCATAAACTCCCTAATCAACAATTCGAGGAACTACCCTTTGAAGAGGCAATTCTCACATTTCTAAGAGATCTTGGTCACAGTGGTGAGATTAAAATGATCACCGATTTCAATGTCAACAAGTTGCATCAACCTTGGAGATCATTTGCTTGCGGTTTCACAAATGTCCTGGAGTGGAAAAAGTACCGATAATGACAAGTCTTCGACTATCGCAAGCTTCCATCCTCTAGGCATGTAACATAAGAAAACTTAGACTAGAGCCTACCTTCTGTGGGAAGATTTCATTTTATCAATAGAGAACAAGAATTCAAGAGAGTAATGAATGTACTACCCATCAGCTCACAAAGTCATCGTCAACTTCTTCATGACTAAGGATCAATCAGTTCCAAGACGGAACAGTGTAAATTGGCACTATGCTAGGGATGACTACATGTTTACCATGATAAAGGTTGTCTCCAGGCATGAGGATACACAACTGTATGGTGCCATTTTGCCTAATGAATTGACGAATGAAAACATCAGAAATTCCAAATCCTACAAAGAGTACTATGCCATTGCTTTAGGAGCTGAACCTCCAAAGACAAAAGCAAGGGTAAAAAAGAAGCAAGTTGGATCTGACAAGACAAATACTCCTCTAACTGTTAAAGGCAAAAGACTCAAGACTTCAACAAAGGCAGCTAAACCTGCTAAGAAGAAGCAACCCGCAAAGACGTCTAAGGCTAAAGGTTTAACGATGCTATCTGATGTTGCTTTAACGAAAACTGAACAAATGAAACTAGCAAGAAAAAGAAGCCTGATCTAAACTCACAGCTTTTATGCCAGCGGCTCAGGTGCAGATGAAGGAACTAGTAATATACCAGGGGTTCCCGATGTACCGACTTATGAATCTGATGATGAGTAAATCTCTTAGAAGTCAAGTGAAGAAGACGATGACGATGAAGTGAATGTGAGTGATGATGATAATGCTGACAATAATGATAATGCTGACAATGATGATGATGCTAACAATGATGATGATGTTGACAAAGATGATGTAGATGACGATGTTGATAATCAAGATGATGAAAATCCAGATGACACAAATCAAGATGATAATGACGAGCAAACTGATTCAGATAACGATGGTGATGACTTTGTTCACCCCAAGCTTTCCACTCATGATGATGAAGCACGACAAGATGACGAAGTAAATAAAGAAGAAAGTGATGATGAAAGCAATGAAGACAGTGATGAAAAAGTTCAAGGTGCGAATATTTAGGAAGAGGAGATGGATGAAGAGCCGACACATGAAGAGGATGAAGCGAATAAGTTATATAGGGACGTGAACGTTAATCTGAAGGGAAGAGACACTGAAATGACAGATGCTCCACTACCTAATGTTGAAGGAACTCAAGTAACAGAAGATACTCATGTGATAATCACCGCTCCGGTCAATCCTGAAGGTCAACAGCAGAGTTCTTCTGTGACATCTGGCTTCGTTCCTAACATGCTCAACCCTAGTCCAAATACAGGTATTGACTCAATATTTACTCTTAACACTGAGGCAACTTCACTGGTAGATGTTTCGGTCACCACTATTGTTGAGCCACCTCTTTTGTCTGCAACAACTCTTCCTCCACCACCCACTCCTCTCATCACACATCTGCAAAAAACACCAGTTCCCACACCAACAAATGTTCCAAGCTCCTCACTACAAGATCTTCCTAACATTGGCTCTTTATTCGGGTTTGACCATAGACTAAAAACTTTGGAAAACAACTTCTCAGAGTTCAATCAAAAGAATCAATTTGTTGCAGCAGTTTCTTTAATTCCCAGCATTGTTGATGCGTACCTTGCCAACAAGATGCATGAAGCCGTCATAACAGCTGTTAAGTTACAATCCGAAAGACTCAGAGATGAAGCCCAAGCTGAAAATGCCGACTTCCTCAACAAACTTGATGATAACATTAAGAAAATAATCAAGGATCAAGTCAAGGAACAAGTTAAAGCTCAAGTCTCCAAGATTTTGCCAAAAATTGAGAAGACAGTAAACGAACAACTCGAAGTTGAGGTTATGACTCGTTCATCCACTGAATCCAAGATATCTGTTGCTATAGCTGCCAACCTATCTGAATTAGAGCTGAAGAAGATTCTCATAGACAAGATGGAGAGCAATAAGTTAATCTACAGATCTGATGAACAAAATAATCTCTACAAAGCACTGGTTGACGCTTACAAAAGTGACAAGCTCATACTTGACACTTATGGAGATACTGTTTGGTTTAAAAGATGTAGAGATGATGAGGATAAAGACGAAGAACCCTCTGTTGGATCAAACCGGAGGTCCAAAAGAAGAAGAGATGGAAAAGAACCAGAGTCTACCAGTGCACCAAAAGAAAAGACCCCCAAGACAACAGAAGGGTCCAAATCACATTACAAGTCTGTTGGCGAATCTGCACAAGCAGAGGAGCCAATGCACACTGCCAAAGATTTAGAAGAACCCGCACATCAGGAGTTTGAAACAGGAGTTACTGAAGATCAACCTAATAAAGAAACCCCTCAAATCCTTGATTGGTTTCAGAGACCAACAAAACTTCCTTCTCTCGATCGTGATTGGAACAAGACTGTGCCTGATGCTCATGGGCCTGTTCAACCTTGGCTAAGCTCTTTGGCCTATAAGGAAGATCCGCGAGAATCGTTTAATGAGCTGATGGACACTCCTCTTGACTTCTTAGCATTCGTGATGAACCGGCTTAAGGTTGATACTTTAACTCCAGAACTATTAACTGGTCCAACATTTGAGCTGATAAAAGGATCATTCAAGAGTCTGGTGGAGCTCGAATACCTCTTTGAAGAAGTCTACAAGGCAACCACTAATAAATTAGACTGGGACAACCCTGAAGGTCAGCAATATCCACATGATCTACGAAAGTCACTACCATTGATACCTAATTCTCGAGAGGTCGTGGGTTCATACCTTTTTGATCACCATTCATCAACAACGTCCTATAAAATAAAGATTATATAACGGTGTGTCTCAAGAGCGAAAATATGCAACTCAGTGACGAAGACCAAGGCTTAGGCAGATGTACGGGCACATCAAATGGATTGATGATTTGTCCCTACAAATGTGGAGTCAAGTGCCGATTAGCTATGACAAATATGCACTCTGGGGAATCTCACATTGGGAGCGAAAACGACAACAATTCTATGGATTTGCTGCTAACAGGGAATCTGCTCGTGATGTCTACTCCAAACGCAGAATCATTGCTGTCACAAAACTTGAAATAGTCGACTGGCATAACTACAAGCATCTTGATTGGATCACGTTCGTAGGATGATGACATAGCTGGAATATAATTCAATGAAGGTGAGTTCAACAGGCTTCGCATTCAAGACATCGAAGACATGCGCTCTCTTCTTTTTAAGGCAAGTGACAAATCTCACGTTAAAGAACGCCCTACTCTAATGTCTCCTAAAGAATGTTTTCACAAGAACGTTGTCATCCGAAGGCGTGTGGAAGATCTTCAATTAGGTGTGCGGAAAGTTACCAAAAGTAAGCTCAACCTCACAAGCCATAAAAAGATAACGTTCATATCAGATCTTAACAAGAAGACTTATACTAGCATACTCCTATCCCAGAGGTTTCATTTACCATAACAAAAGAACAAAAAGAACAACCGATGCGATTGATGAACTACACAATTCATGACAGTACACTCAATGATTTCGACTATGCTCCGTCTAAAGGGAAATTCAGATGTAGTATCTGTCCACAGACTATCTGGAGACACAGTGACAAAGGCAAAGCAGGAGCTAATGATCCAGGCAATTGACAATCAGCTAAGACAGGAGTTATGCGGATGGAGGAAATTATTGGTAGATTAGACCGTAACGAGGGTGACTTTTCGCTGCTTTTACCAAAGGACTATATGATTTATCATATGATGTCCTTGTTTAAATCACATGTAGCCCATATAAAGTAGGTATGTCTAGATCACATGTATCCCATATTATGTATGTATGTTTAAATCACATGTATCCCATATTATGTATATGTAATTCTTCGATTGTTGATACACATGTACCCCATATTAAGCAAACAGCAATGACTGATAGTAGAAATATAATAATCACATTAAGCAGATATGTAGTTATAGTCTAGTGTTACTTAATGCAACCTAGTTCTCTATAACCCAGAGAGCTCTGATGCCAATCTGTCACACCCCCAAAATATCAGAGTATAATGGCAACCGGGGGCGTGTGACTTCATGATTATCATATCTCTAAGTAATACAGAACGACCTCTATATGAGACGTTTAGAAAATAGATCACTTGCATTAGGAAATAATAAATTGTTTTAACATTGAGCGGAAGCATAAATCTGGTCACAGACATGACAACATTGTTTTTAGATAGTACAAATGATCTTTAGATAGACTGGAAATGACTGTAATGCATGAGACTTCACATAGCATCTTCACTCTTACAACCTGAGAAAAACATTGCTAAAGCGTCAACATAAAGTTGGTGAGTTCATAGGTTTTGTTTAAGCAGAAATATTTAGTGTTTATGAACCACAAGGTTTTATCCACATGTGACAATATAACATATACAAAGTCACATAAATTGCATTACTATTGTCTAAGCTCATGACACCGAAGCGTTAACATATACCAACAATGAATGAATGCCCATGCAGGTGTCTAACCCGGGACACCCGTAATCTGATTCAAATGAAACTGTATTCGCTTGACTAATGTCAGTCCAAGACGAACAGGGACGTCAATCCCGATAGATCTATCCATAACATTCGCGCTTACAAGTAATTAACGGTTCACGATAGTGGGCAAGTAGCAACTTGGGTTAAATCGGGACTTAGACCAATCAGTAATGAGTAATTGTACTTGTGTTCATACGTTTGAAATAAGCAATGTTCTCACCCCAAAAGATGATTTAAAACAGTAGAGTAGGGGCTATGAAAACTCACCTCGATATCAAAATACTGCAATAAACTGTAGGCACGGAAAATTGATACGACACTCTATCCGACACCTAAATAATGAAATCATGTCTACTTTAACATGTATGCAAAACAAGTGAGTTACAATGCATTATCCATCCTTAGTAAGTGCTTTGAGTTTATGAAAATCTTTATTCATAATACTTGTAAAAACCAAAGTTCTCATGATACGTCTTTCCTCGTTAGGTCAAGTTCTCTACTACATGTTCATATCCGTATGTCATGTTACTTACCCATAAAATATTAGAGGTTGTATGGTATAAGATCATGATTGAGTCCATGGTCGGATAAGTCTCTAAGTAGGTCAAACAGTCTACTTATGTCCGAATGTCCAAAAAGAGGTTTTTACGTCTATTGGGTCTACATAAAGGTATAAATTTCCAAGTTATCATGTTTCAAGTAGTTTAATAGGTAAGGATTAGTATGAAATGATATAAGTCTTGATTAGGTCTCATTTTACCAAAAATAAGTTAGAGTTTTTAAGAAAATACTAGCAGAATTTATTATGACTTTATTCTAAACGGGTCAACTTTAAGTGTTCGCCACGACTTCGTTATTCGTCCTTTTTACTTGGTTCTTTTGCTGCCTTCTTTTCATATTATAATCCATCTAAAACAGTAGGGTTTCCATTTTAATATCACTTATAGGTGCCTTGTTAAATTAGCAAAAGTTGGTGCATAATTATGATCCTTTATATTACACATAAAATCATAGATCTTCTCGGGTCGATATCTTGGTCGTTACTTATCTGTTTTAAGTGATTTTAAAGGCAAATGAAAGCTTATTATGTATAATTTATAATGGTCAAGGGTTATGTTCTTACTTTTTAACCATTTATGTTTGAAATCAAATTTAATATGTCATGTTTTTACGTACGCATGTAGGTTTCTACGTATACATGTAGCTTTTTAAGTGTGCATGTAACCTCTTTCAAGTTATTTTTGAACTTTAAGCACTTCTAATTAGGACTAATGCATGTAATAAAAAGTATTGAACATGGAAAAATGCAACTCATAATGGTTTAGACGATTCAAGAGACGTACGAGCTAGAAAATCCTAGAATACCCACGTTTTCTACTTCTACTCGTACAAACCCAAACCAAAGATATAATGTAACACCCCCAAAAATATGACAACGCAGCGGAATACCACTTGGGGTGCTACTTTGACCTCTAAATGTCGTTTGAAAAATAACATTGTTGATTTAATCAAAATCTGAATTTAATATAACATTTGTCCCATAATTGCATCACCATGAAAAACTTGAATGTAAAGACTCCAATGCACATCAAATAATCCAAGCATCTAATTCACCTGAGAAAAACATGCTTAAAAGTGTCAACATTAAAGTTAGTGAGTTCATAGATTAGTTTAAATATGAATGTAAGTTTCAACTGAATGTATTTATCCACTGTATCATCACAGTACCATGTAAAAATCCCAAAGATTTATAAAGAATGCACGACACATTTTATGTCACCAAAAATACCAATCTTATCCCAAAGATTTTATAAAGAATGCATGGTTAATTTAATGTCACCAAAATGTACAAATCTTATCCCAAAGATTTTATAAAGAATGCATGGTTAATTTAATGTCACCAAAATGTACCAATCTTATCCCAAAGATTTTATAAAGAATGCATGGTTAATTTAATGTCACCAAAATGTACCAATCTTATCCCAAAGATTTTATAAAGAATGCATGGTTAATTTAATGTCACCAAAATGTACCAATTATGTATTTGTCGGGGGGCCCTATAGTCCCAACGTAATCCGACATGTTATAACGTTCGAACTTCCTTAGTGAATAGCTAGGTCACCCGACACGGGGGGTTGTAATCCCGGAATAGATCTATTTTATATCATTCACGCGTGACATCACGCTAAATTTCGTTACCCACCTGGCGATAGCTTAAATCACCCGAAAGGGAATCCACTCCCGAATATATCTATTTCATAACATTCGCCGCACACGACCTTCAAGTGATTTACCAGTTCATGACCTGTGCTAGACTTGTATTACCCATTCCGGCGGCATTGGATACAAAGTATATGTACTCCCTTACCGTGATCCCCCTCCAAGAACACCGGCAGTAATGTAAAAATATGTACTCCCGTTACCGGTGTCCCCTCCAAGAACACCCGGGCAGTAATTTTGTTGTTATCAGTTCAATCCGTTTAAGCTAATCCGTAATCATTTCAAAAGTAAAGTATGCATTTGTGACCAAAAATGAAGTCAAATAATGTATCCCAAGCGAGCTATGCTAATAAGTAAGTAAACCATTTGTAAACAATCCTTAAATGCATTTGTAAACAAGCACTTCTCACCCCAAAATAATTAAAACGATAAAAACAGGGAGCACAATAAACCACCTTGATCAAAGACCCACATCAAATAGACCAAAAATTCGACGTATAACCGAATCATGCAACGACCGCCACGACCCTATAATTAATGTCGCTCTATTTTATAATACGACGTATTAAATACGATCAAACGATTGCGTACAATCATAACGACGAAATCATAAATTTTTTTAAATATGGTAATTACATATGGGTTATTAGTCGAGGGGGATTGAGATTCTTAGTTTTCGTAAATGTTTACTTCATAACATTGCGTGAGGACACGGCAATACCTTAGTATGGGGGATTTTGGTATGTGCTTAATTACACATACCTTTTACCTTTAAAAACGAGCTTAAATAACCAAAAACGGACTTAAAATGCCAAATATACGCTTGTTTTGCTAATTGTATTGTGCAGGAACGGATATCTAAGAAAAGGACGAAAAACAAAGCCAAAACAACAAAACCGGACTCGGAATGGAAAAGCAAAGTCAAAGTCAAAGTCCAAGCCTGAAAAAGTCAACAGAAAGTCAACCCAAGTCAACCCCGAGGCCAAAAGTCAAAGAAATATAAAGTTTAGGGACTGAAATTGTAAATCCCTAAACTTATATTTAAAGAAGAAAAGAGGAGAAAAGAAGAGAAGGGCCAAACTGCCATTAAAGCAAAGTTATACCCCAAGGGGCTAATGCTGCCAAAGTCCATAACTCATAACACGCAAGGACGAGTCTTGCAATTAGTGTTATAACTCTTGGGGACTTGTTTTGCCAAGTCCCCAATGGACAAACCCTTCCCCCCTCCTCCACTAAACCCCCTAGTCCTATTTGGCAATCCCACTCTTTTCAAGATTGATCCAACGGCTGTGATAATTGATTTTTGAAGATTGAAGGCCATGATTTGTTTGCCCTTTTGCACTCACACAACAAACACAAAGACTCAGCCTATAAAAGAAGAAGAAGACAGAAGAAAAGGGAGTTTAATCCCTGTCACAAATCCCAATTGCCAACTTGGCAATCTCATGACTTTGAGCTGATGAAGGGTGGGGATGATGATCGAACAAAGCAATCAAAGCAAGCAAAGGCTAGGTAACTGTTTGTGTCGTTCTACATCTCACAACAAACACAACCCTCTTCTTGTGTCTACAAGAAAGCACAAGTGAAAGAAGACAAAAAGCCCTAGTTCGTTTTTTTCATATATAAATGAATGTAAAGCCATTGTGGCTGAGGGTAGTTTTTTTTAGTTCATATATAGCTTTAAGTTAAGTCTTTAGAGTAAAAAAGTTTTTAATTGTACCTGTACTTTTGATTAATGAAATTCAGTTAAGTTTTTTTTCCTTGTGTTCTAAACCTTTATTGTTTTCTTAAACTCCTTTAAGCTTTAATTTAAACCATCTTTACATTCTGTTTTTAAAAAAACACTTTAAGAAAATTCAAGAAAAGAACAAGGTACTGTTGGATTGAGCATAAGTAAGGAAAATAAGCTAATGTGGAAGGCTTATTGGGTTTTATGTTTAGTTTAAGCTTAATTATAAGCTGGGGTAGGAATTTAGAGCTTATTTAGGTTCCAAAGATCCTTTTTGAGAAAAGGATCAAAGGTACATTTTCTTTCAAACTTTGCTTATTACTGTAGCATAGCTTATTTATTAGCTTATTACTGCTTAATTGTGCTTATTAAGTGTTTATTAATGCCTATTATGCCTTCTATGCTTTTCATTTCATTTTTATGCCATTTGGTGAAAACTGTCTAAATAAGCTATTTCTGTCCCTAGCTTATTCTCATACTTAAGTGCTTATTTGTTTTTCTTTTTATCTTTTTATTGTCTTAATAGCTTAAGTAGTGCTAGTATTTTAAAATTTTCAGTATTAAGTTAGTTTTTATAGATTTTTAAACCATTTTCAAAAACTTAAGGGGTGTTTGGGTTAACATGGAAAACGGGTCAAAAATGTTTGTGTATGGGTTATGGTCACTCAAGTAGTTTAAGCTTAAGTATTAAGCTTGTTTTAAGCTGTTTTTATAAGTTTTAAAGTTTTAAAATTGTTTTTCAAAGGTTTTATAAATCATTTTTCAAGCTGTGGTTTCTAAAAAAGGTATACAATGGCTTATTTGAATAAGCCATTGTATGTTTGAGTTTAAGTGTCAAAAAAGGTTTGTTTTTGTGTGTCTAAAACAAGCTGACCAAGCTCGTTGGTCACTTGACTTTTTGAGTCAAAAAACCATCAAGCTTTTAAGTAGCAGTTTTAAAAAAGCAAAAGCCTTTTTCACTACCAAAAATCAGCAGGATTAAATGAGTCTTGGACTCTTAAAATTGGTGCACAAGTTGTTGTGCTAGAGTACTTTAGCTGTTTCTACTTTTCTTTTCAATTTGAGCTTATTTGACAGCTTTAAATAAGCTGTCAAATAAGCCCCTTGATTTTAGCCTTAATCTCCCCTGGTGCAAAGGGGAGACTTTAAGCTTCCTTTTCCTAAGCTTGTAATGTACTTAAGCCCAATTTCTTAGCTTATTTTGAGAGCCTATAAGCTCTTAGATAAGCCCCTTTAGTTTCAGCCCTTAGCAAGCTTATTTGATAGCTTAATTTTAAGCTCAAACTAGCTCTTTGACTGATTTGCTTAGTGTTAGTATAGGGGTTGCTTATTTTTCATTATGGCTTATTCAGCTTATTTCATAAGCTCATTGTTGCTCTTATTAGCTTATAAAGATAGTGTAGTTAGTAGTTTTGCTTATCTCTCATTTTCTTTGCTTATTTGTGTCAACAGCTTAGCTTTTTTAGCCTTTTAAAGCCTCATTTAGTTCTGTCAAGCTTAAGCCTTTTAACAGCTTATTTAGTTTTAGCTTTTAACCTTTTTAGCTTATCTAGGTTAGGTTTAGACCCTTTTTAGCTTATTTAATCCAAGTCCTAGCTTATTTGTCCACAAGTGCCCAAAGACTTAGTATTTTTTAGCTTTTAAGCCCATTATAAGCAATCTGTCATTTTATAAGCTGTTTTTCAGCTTATTTAGAGCTTTTTAGAAAAAGTGGTAGTTGACAAAGTTGTTAAGCCCCACGAGCTTAACAACTTTGCTTTACAAAGTTTCTCCAAAAAAAAAGGAGACAAGGGGTTACCCGGGTGAGCAAGACTCGAACCCGGGTCTCTACCCTCGTACACCTTTCTTTATAACACACATACCGCTGCGCCCTTGGGACTTTTTCGTTATAGTCCCAAGGGCTTAGATACTTATGTACGTTTTTGGCTTATAAGCCTATAAGCTGTTTATAGCTTATTACGGGCTTATTAATAAGCAAATTTTTTGTTTCTTATTTTTCGTAGGATAGTTATAGTGTTAAGCATTTTTAGTAAAATTTTCAGAATTTTTCGAAGTCGTTTAGTATTTTTTACCATTTAATTTCGTTAAAAGTTTAAAAAATTCATAAAAAATACAAAAATTATCAAAAAAATATTTTTCTTTTTTAGAAAATTTTCTTTAGTCATATAGTTTGTAGGAAAAATATAAAAATTTTCGTAGGGTCATTTTTATAACTTTTTGACTTTTAAAGAACGGGGTCGGGTGCGGTTTTTGTCTTGACTCGTTTTTGGGTCAAACGACCTCCGTTTTCAGTCTAGTCTTTTTCATTCTTCGTTATTTGTCTCCTAGAGTAGTTTAGAAGTGAAAATTTCTTCGTAGGGTTAATTTTAAAGATTTTAGGTTTTTCCCCTTTGTTCGGGATCCGTGCTCTCGTTTTCTAGCTTAATTTCATATTTTTTTAGGATTTTTTTAAACGTTTTTGTTTGTTATTGTTTAAATTAACTTTCCACACTCTCAAAATCATTTCTCTCCTTCAAACTCAAATCCTCCGACTGTATCGATTTTCCAGCACAGCCTCGTTGGAGATTAACGACCCGGGAACTCATACTTCCGGTTTCATATATATTTTATTTAGTGAATTTTGACTTCTTGCCTTGGTCAAAGGTAATTGGTTGAGTGTTTGCTTATATATTATATATATATATATTATTGACGAATCAATTTTTGGCGCCGTTGCCGGGGAGGCTGTGAAAACGATTATCGTTACGTTTGACAAATTGTGTTTGAATTTGTGAATATTTCTTTTATTTTCATAAAAATATAAAAAAATACAAAAATATTTTTCATTTCTTTTAGTATAATTATCATATAAAAACAAAAGAAAAACCAAAAATATAAAAACATTGTCCATAAAAAAGAAATAAAATTCACAAATTGGTAAAAATACCAAAATATAATATTCTCAATTGAGGTATTATCATAATAACTTCCGGTGAACTTGTTGGTTCCCAACTCGAACAAAAGATTTAAAAACTTGCCATTTGTGTCTCTTACGACGTACGGCTCACCTTGAAAAGTTAAACAAACTATAAAGTGGGTATAAGGAGGGTTGTTCCGAGGAACTACGACCCGAAAGGAGAAATAAGCTTCGCGCTATTCCTACTCCTCCGCTCACCTGTGAGTTTATCTTTTTGAGAGCTACCGTGAAGTAAGTAGATTATTTGGTTGAAGTTGTCTTATCTCATTGTCCGTTAAAATCAATTGTGAATAAATCATTGAAAAACCAAAAAAAATTAGTGTAAATTTTCTTTTTATATTTCTATTTTGTGCATGCGCACTCGTTCTCAAGCCCGTAGACGTCGACAACCACAAGTCCGACAAACTTCTGTTGAATCACCAAATCTTGAGAAACCAACTAACAATCAAGAAACTTTCAATCCTCCTGGACGATAATCGAACTATGGCGCAATTGCTCGAAGCACCCACCGAGGGTTACGAGGATGCGATCGTTGTTCCCGAAATTACCGCGAACAACTTTGAGATCAAGCATGGTCTACTTAATCTTGTTCAAAACAAGCAATTTTTTGGACATGATAAAGAAGACCCACATGCTCACATCCGATATTTCAACAAGATCACTTCTACGATGAAGTTCCCGAACGTCCCGAGTACGTCGGTTAAGCTTATGCTTTTCCCATTTTCCCTCGAGGGAGCAGCCCGGATTTGGCTTGAAAAAGAGCCCCCTCGATCGATTCTTACATGGGATGATCTTGTTTCGAAATTCATTAACAAATTCTTCCCTCCCTCTAAAACAACAAATCTTCGAAATGAAATCACGAGATTTCAACAAAAATTTGATGAAACGTTTTACGAGGCATGGGACCGATTCAATGATCTTCTTAGGGGATGCCCGCATCATGGGTTTTCAGAATTGCATCAACTCGATACATTCTATAATGCCCTAAATTCAAATGATCAAGATTCATTGAACTCCGCTGCGGGTGGTAACTTTTTGGATAAAATGCCTCGAGAATGCCTAAAAATCATCGAGAGCAAGTCCAAAGTTCGTCAATCACGAAGCAAGGCCATTGTTTCCAAAGTGAGTACGAGCTCTTCTACCCCAGCAGTTTCATCCGATGTTGCTGAGCTAAAAGATATGGTTAGAGCATTGATTCTCGATAAGAAAAACCAAACTCCAGCTCCCGCTCCCGTAAAAGCGATCGAGCAAAGTTGTGTAACTTGCGGGGGTGGTCATTCTTACCAAAATTGTCCAGCCACCAATGACTATCGTGACAATATCCAAGAATACGTGTCACAAGCCGCCGCAGTTAACTACAACCAAGGGAATGCCAGTTACCGACCTCAGATGGTTGCTAACCAAATTCGACCTCCCGGTTTTCCTCCTATGCAAAACCATCAAAACAACCAAAATCGGGGGATCAATTTCAACCAAAATCGGGGAAACAATTTGAACCAAAATCGAGGTAATAATTTCAATCAAGGACAAGTTTACCAACCTCAGATTAATCAACCCCCGACTTTTCAAGCTCCACCATACCAAGCTCCCGCTCCAGCTCATCCAACACCAGGTGTGTCTAAGTCCGATTTTGATCACTACGTCAAAGCTAATGACGCGGTTATGCAAAATATGCAAAATCAAATGGCAAATATAACGGACCTGATCACCAAATTCGTGAATAGTAATACTGCTTCTACTTCGGGCTCGGGTTCTCTTCCAAGCAACACCATTGCTAACCCGAAAGGTGATGTGAAAGCAATCACTACCCGAAGCGGTGTTTCCTATAATGGACCTCAAACTTCTTCTCCTCCTAAAGAGACGGAAAATGAACCCGAGGTGACAAAGGATACGGTGCAACCAAGCACCGAAAACATCCAACCTCCGGTGGTCTAAACTAATGACCAAATTGGTGAGCCCGTTGTTGTTCCAAAGACTAAACCAACCTTGCCTTATCCTTCAAGGGCCAACAAAGAAAAGTTCCATGAAAAAGACGATCTTCTAGCTTCAAAATTTATGAAGATTTTTCGGAATCATACGAGCTAAGTTTCGCGGATGCTCTTCTACATATGCCAAATTTGCCTACAATGTTAGAAAGCTACTCAATGACAGGATAAGATAATTGGATTTTGACCAAAAACACGGTGAACTGAGGATATTTGCACTCGGGCGGTTATCCTAAAAAAGTTTCCCGAGAAACTTGGAGACCCCGGTAGATTTCTTATACCATGTGATTTTCCGGAGATGAATGAATGCATTACCCTTAGACGATATCGGTGCTGAGCATCATGATGCCTACTCTATACATTTGAAAGAACTAAGTCTCCCAGCTTTAACCAAAACTGAATGATACTTGAACTTGAGCCGATCCGAACGACTTCTACTCTACTGGCGTCCGTGCGAGGATGTTTTCGTGAAAGTTGGAACGTTCTTCTTTCCTGCCGATTTTGTGGTCGTTGATTACGTTGCCGATCCTCGGGCTCCCTTAATCTTAGGAAGACCTTTCTTGAGGACGACACGTGCCTTAATAGATGTTCACGGTGAACAAATGACCCTTAGACATGATGACCAATCGTGACTTTAAGTTGGTGTCTACTAAAACTCTTTCCTACAATATCATTGAAACGGTTAACCGAATCGATGTTATTAACATTGCTTGTGAGGAATATGTTCAAGAAGTACTTGAAACTTCTAAAAGTGGCAATCCCACTTCTATACGGATCTTTACGATCGATTTCCTCGATCTCCATCTTTCACTCCAATTCGGACTGAGTGATTTTCTTATGAAGAGGAGATTCGATGTAATTTCTGAGTGATGATTGATTCATACCACCGTGGGTGTGATGGCATCTATGATTCTGAGGGAGATACCGTTTACCTTGAGGAATTGTTGAGTGGGATCAATAGTGACCATACTCACCTTCCGTCACCAGTTTGTGATTGATGTTTTTGAAGGTCAAATCTTCATGTGAAGATCCTCCCGACCTTGAACTCAAAGACTTACCATCCCATCTTGAGTATGCATTTTTGGAGGGTGATGACAAATTACCTGTCATAATCGCTAAAAACTTGAAAGATGAGGATAAAACCGCCCTGATCAAGGTTCTTAAGTCACACAAACGTGTCCATAGTCTGGAAGATTTCTGATATTAGGAATAATCCACACGTTTTGTCCACCATAAGATTTTGATGGAGGAAATTGCAAACCCGTAGTTCAAATCAGAGAAGAGTTAACCCCAAATCCATGAGGTTATTAAGCAAAGAAGTTATCAAACTTTTGATGCAGGTCTAATTACCCATATCTTGAATAGCCCTGGGGTTAGCCCGGTTCATTGTGTCCCTAAGAAGGGAGGCATAACCGTTGTGAAAAATGAAGACAATGAGTTGATACCCACTAGGTTGGTTACGGGATGGCGAGTTTGCATTGATTACCGAAAACTCACACGATTGAAAACTCGCAAAGACCATTTCCCTTTACCATTCATGGATCAGATGCTTGAGAGATTAGCCGGGAATGAATACTATTGCTTTTTGGACGGATTCTCCGGCTACTTTCAGATCCTGATTGACCCACTTGATCAATGAGAAACACCCTTCAACTGCCTTACGGGAATTAGCTACCGTCGGCATGCCTTTTGGGTTATGCCAATGCACCGGGCCACGTTCCAAAGGTGTATGGTGCAATCTTTCACGATATGATTGAGAAAAACATGGATGTCTTCTTGAGATGATTCTCCGGTTTTTGGTTGACTCTTTCTCTTCTTGTCTTTCCCATTTAGACCAAGATGCTCCAAAGTGGGATTGAATGACCCCATCTTGGTGCTTAAATTGGGAAAAATGCACTTTATGGTCAAAGAATGTGCTAGTCTTGTGCCATAAATTTCTAAATAGGGATGAGGTTGACAAGGCAAGTTGAATGTCATTGCAAAATTGCCTCTCCTATAAAGTTTAAGGGTATCGCAGTTTTCTCGGTCATGCGGATTCTACGACGATTTCATTCAGGATTTTTCAAATATCGTCCAGGCCCTTGAACCCACCTCCTTGAAAGGAAACCCGTTTATCTTCTCGAAGGAGTGCATTGAAGCGTTTTGAAACCTTTAGATGAAGTTAACCCAAGCTCCTGATCTCTAGTTTCTCCCGATTCAGGACTTGCCATTGAGATCATGTGCGATGCAAGTGATTTGCTTGTAGGGGGGCGTCCTAGGGCAACGTCAAAGACCAAGCACTTCCAACGATACACTATGGCAAGCAAGACTATGAAACGAAGGATTCATGCACATTACAACACACGGAAAAAGAATTACTTGCAGTGGTGTATGCTTTTGAGAAATTACGGCCATTATTATGTCTTGTCCAAAAGTATATTGTTTACGGACCTCGAGCTTGAATTTAGTACTTGTTTGCAAGAGGATGCTAAGCCAGATTGCATCGGTGGATTTTGCGTGCTCCATGCATTTGATCTATGTCGCGATCCGTGATAAAAAGGTAGACAGAAATCTCGCAGCAGACCACCTTTCTAGACTTGAAAATCCCATCAAAGTGAGCTCGAGAAAAGGAAATTACGGAAACATTCCTCTCGAGACACTTGGGGAATGGTTACCTTTCGTTGGTGATAGATATTGCACCATCGGTTTGACGACTTTGCAAATTACCATGCGGGAAATTTTGTGATCAAAGGGAGTCGGCCCAACAGAAAGAAATTTTTTCAAGACGCTCAAACAACTACTTTTGGGTACGACCCTTTCTATTCAAGATCTGTGTCAGACCAAGTAATAAGGCGTTGTGTTTCGGGGCAAAAAGTTTGTATTCTAAAGCTTGCTTAGTGGACCACTGGGGAGGGGACACTTTATGGTGCCACTACACAGGCTAAAAAGGTCTTCGATCAGGGATTCTATTAGGCACAATCTACAAGGTATGCACACGACTTTTGTCAACATGTGGACATTTGTCAAGTCAAGGCAAAATTTCGCAACGTGAGAGATGCACAAAACTTATCCAGTCTTGCGAAAATCTTTGACATTTGTGGGGAATTGATCTTTATGGGGCCGTTCCCGTCTTCAAGAGGAAACAAATATATACTCGTAGGCAGTCGATTTTTATCAAAATGGGTTTGGAAGCAAAGCGCTCCCCTCCAATGATGCCCGGAGTTGTTCTGAATTTCTTTATCTATCTTCTCCGATTGGTGCCCTCGTGCAATGCATAAGTATCGCGGTACCCATTTTTGCAATGACCAATTTTCAAAAAAAGGTCAGCTTAAATACGGAGTTACACTCTATTGTCTATCATCCGCGTATCTATCTCAAACACGTGGACAGTTGATTTCTTGAGTCTCCAATCGTGGTTTGAAAAGGATTCTGTAATGCGACAGTAGCGGAATACCGTTGCCTCTTCGGTCAGGATAAATTAGATGATGCACTTTGGGATTTCCGCACAGCTTACAAAACACCATCGGGTGTACTCCTTATAGTTAGTGTAAGGGAAAGCATGTCATTCTTCCGATCGAGCTCCGAGCACAAGCTTATCTTGGCCCTCAAGCATACCAACTTTGAATCAAAATCAGCAGGGATCACTAGAAAAATTCAACCTCAATGAACTTAATGAACTTCATAGTGATCATGCCCTACGAAAACTCTTTGATCTATAAGAGAAAACAAAGAGAATCCATGAATCAAACTCAAAAGCTTGTTCAACGTCGGTGATCGAGTCCTCTCTCTTCAACTCTAGATTAAGATTTTCTCAGGAGTTAGTCCCGCTGGAGTGGACCATTCACTTGTAACCCATGTTTTTCCATATGGCATATGTCGGTTATCACAAAAACTCCTGGGCAAATTTCAAGTGAATGGTTCATCGTTTTGAAACATTAATTTTGGATCGGGGACATACCATCGTAGGTTGTCCAGATCTCTAGACGTTCCCATGGACCATAAATTCGGGGGAGGGTCAAGCGTGGGACCCTAAACAAGCGCTTCGTGGGAAGGCACCCCATGCTTATCATCTATCTTCTTTCTTTATGCTAATAAGTGTTTTGTGTGTGAGAAGGCTTTCATTTTCCATCCACCCGTGTTTTGGTTCCATGTTTTGTGGTGCTTTGTATTGTATGTCAGGATTTCCGGATTGTGAAAGACTTATGCTTGCAGGTATTCCACAAGAATTTCACATCCTCAGCTTCATTGGGAATCAGTATTCCAAATCTAATCGACTAACTATTTTAATCTTTTGGCACACTTCATAAACGGCCTTAGATTTACATGGAACCCTTTGAACATCGGGACGATGTTTGTTTAGTTCTAGTATGGGGGGGATCTTCGATTTGATTTTTGCCTGCAGTCGTTGTTATCACGCAATCCCGTTTTTACCACCAAATTTTTGCAAAAATACCAAAAAAATGAAAAAATTTAAAATTTTTCAAAAATAAAATAAGTGTTTTGTCACAGTTTTGACTTTCCTAATGGGTAGAATGAGAATAATTTTTGACTCGATCGGGCGTGTTGAGCCCTAGCTAGTTCCTCAACTTACCGCGTGTAGGCTAAGCTTTCACGAATTCGATTGCTTCGAATTTTAATAAGGTGAAGAACAAGAAGTGATAGAGTTAAATATAAGTTTATGTGCTGAACAAAAACTTATATGAGTAACTTGTGGCTTTTTCTCCCATTAGCTTCTAATCCACCTAATCATACGTGCTCAATTCAGTTCAACTAAGTCAATCGATGTTTTTAGAAAAAGCTTCAAATTTGTAACTTGATTCTTTCTAGCGGATTTTTTGTTATTAATAATTCGAAGTTAAATGCAAAGATGCATGGAATGAAGTATGATGCAAAAATGCATGAGTATTAGATATTTTTGCTAATGAAGCAATTAACATTTGATTATATGGAGCAAGTAAAAGATGTGTCGTGATATCCCACTCCGCTAACCACGAGGTGGGGGTTCAAACTAAGACATCTTTACTTTTAAGGATTTGGTGTGTTGTGATATCTCACCAGGAAGCGAGGTCTAGGTGAGGGTTCACTAGACACTTTCCTAGCCATATTAGGAAGAAGGTGTGTTGTGATTTCCAATACGTCAGCATCGGCGGTAGGGTTTTCAATACTAAGAACACCGGTCATGGGTTATGATATCCTATAGGGAGCGAGGCCTAGTAGGTGTTCAATAAACAACGCATCCTAGCTTTAAGAGCCTTATGATTATAATGATGAAGATGTTTGCAAAAATGTTCTACCAGTTTAAATCTCGTTCTTTAAATCAAGTTTACAAGGTACAAATTGTTGTGCTTTGAGTCATGATTCATCTTGAATCACGACTATGGAAATAAGTTGATCTATGGTTGAGTTGAAATGAGTACACACATTTAAACCATACATTCATGTTGGGAGTTAAAAAGTTCACAAGTCATAAGTATGAGTGCTTAGCATTTAGACTTATATTTGACAAATGATCTTGTGTTTTTTGCTTGCGTTTGGAACTAGTGAAAATCGAGGGACGATGAATTTATCCGTCAGGGACATCCAGTAGATTATTCTATGGTCGTTTCATCAATTCTATGATTCAGTGTTGTAAATATAAGGAAGTCAAACCAATGTAGTCGGAGAAAAGAAAAAGAAAAATCCAACAATAATAGGGATAGTTATGTGTACAATAAAAATAGTGGAAAAGGGGACTTGTCGAAGCTTTGGATTCTTTAGTTTCCCTTGACTGGAACACTTGCTACCTTTTCTAAGTTATTAGTCAGAGGGGGATTGAGATTCTTAGTTTTCGTAAATGCTTACTTCATGCATGCGTTGAGGACACGGCAATACCTTAGTATGGGGGATTTGGTATGTGCTTAATTACACATACCTTTTACCTTTAAAAACGAGCTAAAATAACCAAAAATGACTTAAAATGCCAAATATATGCTTGTTTTGATAATGAGTTGTGCCTAGGAAACGGAGATAACTATAGAAAAAGGCGAAAACAAAGCCACCTAAACGACAAAACCGGACTCGAATGGAAAACGACTGTGAAAGAAAAGCCAATCGAAGCCGAAGTCAATCAAGTCAAAAGTCAACAGAAAGTCAATTGTCAAAGGTCAAAGTCACCCAAGTCAACCCGGAACAAATCCAAAAGTCATCAATTCAAGAAATATAGTTTAAGGGTTTTGAATTTGCCAAACCCCTAAAATTATATTTATAAAAGAAATAGAGGAGAATAAGAGTGAGGGCCATATTCGCCATTTAAGCAAAAGTAACAAAGTGGGGGGAAAACTGCCAACCCCCATTAACTTGTACTAGCAAGGACGAGTGATGCAATTGTAGCATTTAATCTTGGGGACTTGTTTTGCAAGTCCCAAAGTTATAACAAACAAGGACGAAGGGTGCAATGAAAACCAAATAACAATGAGGGGTAACCTTGCCAAGTTTTCAAAACTCACACTCTGTATAACCTCAACCAATTTTCCCGCTCGTTTTTCCCTCCAACACAAATCACAGGTTTAAAAACCCGTTTTACCTGTAAAACTTCACCCCCACCTTGGTAAAACACCTTCCCCTCCTCCACTCACTTCCTGCTGTGAGATTCCAGTTGGCAATCCCACACCTCCCTAAGGCCAATTTCGACGACCAAGATGACCAGAAGATTGAAGGGCCAATAGTTAGAGGTATGAACCACTTCACAAACCCAAACACAACCCTTTTGTGTGTCTACAAACAAGCACAACAGCAAAACCAAGAGGAAGACACAAGCATAGTCGAATTTTCCTATAAATAGCTTTGTAAAGCCATTGTGGCTAAGATATAGTTTATGTATGTCGTTTTAGTGTAGTCTTAAAAATAGTTTAAGTGTTTTTAAGTTAATTTCTTTTATGCACTTGTAATCTCAGTTTTAATGTAAAATTTAGCTATTTTTACTCAATAAGCTCTCAATAAGCTCTTTTGAGCTTATTCTTTTTCATAAGCTCAAATTCAGTTTAAGATTTGTTAAAAAGTTATTCATTGCTAGTTTTGTTTGGTTCAAATCCAAGACTTGATCTTGTGAGTGCATTTGATTCACTTTGGAAGCTACAAGGAACAATAAGCTTAAATTCAGCTTATTGAGGTTTAGAGGCTGAGGAGCCATTAGGTTCAGGTTTTAGGCCACTCACTCAACAAGAGTGGCTTAGGTCTGAGACTACACAAAACTCAGGTTTCATTTTCTTAAAATTTCATTTTAGCATCAATATAGCTTATATAAAGTAGCTTATTACTTTGTTTACTTTGTGCTGAATCCTGTTAAAAAAGTTTAGATAGTTTAGATGTTCAAATGCCTTGAATTGTTTTAGTGAAACCCACCCTTTTTTTTTTAAACCACAACAATGATAATCATTTTGTTTACTTTCTTTTAAATTCTGTCATAACGTAGTAGTATAAGCTAGGTAGAGAAACTAGCTTAATTTTCTACATAAGCTAGCATTTAAAAGCAATAGTTTGATTAGACGGAATTAGTAACGTAGATAAAAGGTTTTGCAGTTTTAGTTTTTAAATTAGATTGATTTAAGTCCACTTTGGTTTTGGCGGACAGTTTTTCATAAGGGGCGTTTGGCATCATAGCCTATAAAGGGTGTCAAAATAGTTGTGGTATGGCGTTGTGGCAATTGATAATCAGGTTTAGTTTAGATTAATAGCTTTTTTATACTGTTTTCAAAGTTTTAAGGTTTTATATTGTTTTCCAAGGTTGATCTTTATACCGTTTTAGAAACTGTGAGATTTTTAAGATACCACAAGTGCTTATTTGGTCAAGCACTTGTGGGTTTGAGTTGAGCATCAAAAAGTGTGTGGTTTGTGGTGTTAAAAGAGCTGTAACAAGCTCCTTTGTCTTTTGACTTTGTTAAGTCAAAAACACCTAAGTCCCTTTTGGTCACAGTTTTTAAAAACCCAAAGACCTTTTTCACTATCAAAAATAAGCAAGTAAAATTGATTTTTAAAAGCTCAAAATTGGTGCACAAGCTGTTTAGCTAGAACACTCAATCTGTTTTAGCTTATTTGTGTGTTTAGAGCTTATTTGACAGCTTAAAATAAGCTGTCAAATAAGCCCTTGAGATTTGCCTTAAGCTCCAGGTGCAAAGGGAGAGACTTTTGGCTTATTTTTTCTCAGGCATTAAGAGCATTTAAGCCCAAGTTTTTGGCTTATTTTAAGAGCTTATAGGCTATTCTATAAGCCTCTTAAGTTTCAGCTCTTAAAAGGCTTATTTGATGGCTTAATTTTAAGCCCCAACTAGCCCCTTGACTATTTTTTTTAGCTTAGTTAGTGTTATATATATTATTCTTGAATATCAAACAGCCCCTTTTGATATTTTTGGTAAAAATATGTTTAAACTAGTTTTTGTAACTTTTTAGTTTAGTACACTTGTTACAAGTCCATTACAACACTTAAATCCATAAGTCTTACATTATTAGGGTCCTTAGTCCATGATTGGTCCAAATATTGTCCAAGAATCACAAGATCCATAAGTCTACATATTTATTTGGTCATGAACTTTTATAAATACACTTTTTAGGTAACTAGTTTATATTATCTTTTATACATAAACCACACTTGTACAATACTTATATTTCCATTACAACATTATATTAACATCCATATAACATAAGTAAAAGTTTACCAAATCATAATCACTAGTGAAAAATCCATTTTTCATGTAAATTAGTTCCTTAGATGGTGATTAACTATACAAACATCATATATGCATAAAATCACAAATGTAAAGAGATTAAGGTTTTTAGGTAACTTTAGTATGATGTATGGTGATTAACAACAATGTCTAAATCCTTGTTTAGCAAACAAACCCTAGCTTCCAAGTCTTATATAAACCCTAATCCAAAGAAAACCCTAATATTGAACCTTCTTGCTTTAACACTTGTAAACTCCAAACCAAACCTTCTAAACACCTTGGGATATCTTAGATATGATGTAGGAATGTTTGTAAATGTTGTAAATAATTTTGGTATGGATTATTTAGGGTTTTGAGTGTGAGCCGTGGGTGGGAGCAGCACAAAAGGAGACAATGAGTTGTTTTCACCTTAAGAAATGAAATGTGTATGTGTATCTTTCTAGTGGCAAGCTTATATACCTTCAAGACTAGTCAAAGACCACTTGTGCTAGTCTTAGGAAAGTCCAAGACACAATGAGGGTTTCAAGGAAGTCTTGGTCAAGTTTACTAGTCGATAGTCTTAGGTATTATGAGTTATAAGTTGTACAAGTCTTGACTAAGTGTTTGTGTTCTCTTGGTTCCCCAATATGGGAGTTATCCCATGAAATTTAGGAGGGGGAGGAAGTACTAGATGATTTTTGGTCTTATACAAAATATCTTGCATTATATTAAAGTTACAAGTTGTAGTTTACATGTATAAAGATATTACTTGCAATTTGTAAGTCTTAGTTGATTTATTGTATGATAAATTCAGCCAATCTGATAACAAGGGTGATGTTTTAATAAAACTTTGAGCATTGGGTATAAAAATGGGTATTTGTTGAAGCGTAGATAAGTTTTGGTGGTTCCGGGAATGCCTAAACGTATTTTATCGCGAAACGTAAACACTTTACGTAACCAATAAAAATAAAATGTACAAAGTTAATAATTATTCTCTAAATAATTATCTAACACTTGCTTGACATAAATATTTAATTGTTTGATGCTCGTTTACTTTGAATGACAATTTTTAGCTTACACGATTTAACTTAACGATTAAAATTAAAAGCAAACGCGTACAAGACTAAAAATAGATAGTGAAATAATAGACGTCGTAAATGAACCTAAAATACGGGGTGTTATATAAGTCATGAACAAATTAAATGAACCTACCGTCTATTTAATATTCAGTTAAGGTAATGCACAAATAAGGTAGTATGAAAACTATTATAAGACCCCTAAGAGTATATTAAATGCATGTGAAATAACTTAAGAGGGATCAACCATATTAGGGGTAAGGTAGTATAAAGACTGTTACCGATGGTATCCTTTCTACACACTCGCGTTTCCCTAGACGTCTATGCCAATTTAATATCTTATGGCTAGTTTTCTAGAGCCTGACACGCACGTCCATCAACAAGAAGCAACATCAATAGGATCTACAACCTAAGTTTCATGCAATCATAAGTAAATACAAACGAGGGTTTAGCCTAGCTTGTTAAAAGAAAATAATAGCATAAATCAATCACACAACACATAGACATATTGAATGATTAATGATAAACATTCCTACTTCATTAAAACATGGATTTAAGGTAGTTACAATAGGGTTTTGAGGCCCTAAAAACAACCTAAAAAGCTGCTAGAAAGACTAGGTTTCGTCTGCCAAAGTTATATAAAGTTACACACTTAAAACCCTAAAATCGGTTTTGTATATATAGTGAAAACGGCATGACGGCATCGTTTTAAAGTTGTGACGCCGTCGCCACATGGATGATTCTAGATCCTCTTTAAGTCGGCCACGTCCTGACGCCGTCGCTGGATCTCTGACCCCTTCACGATGAAGATCCTGACGTCGTCGCTTTATAATGGTGACACCGTCTCCATGCTCTGTATGCACAATTCTTCATGATTTTTGGTGTAGAGTCGTAATCTTGTCCGTTTCTTCTCCAAATGAGCCCAAGTCACGTGTATTTCCTCCAAATGCCATCCAAGTGCTAAAACCCTAAAAAAATGATTAAGTACATAATTTGGGCATATTTGCATGATTTAGGAGGTTAAATAACCCTGAAATAGTGTATAAAATGAGAACTCATCAGAATCTAATCTACGAGTATCTACTAAGTGGCTTGCTACCGGAGGATCTGAGAGTAGCCTAGAATATCATAATCAGGGCCCCACAATACAAGATGATCAAAGGGGGCCTATACAAAAAATCTTTTCTGACACTGTGGCTTCGATGCATAGGCCCTTCGCAGGCTGACAACATTATCAAGGAAATACATGAGGGGTCATGCAATTTTAACAAGGAGCCTCACTCTATGGTGGTTTAAGTCACAAAGCAAGGTTATTATTGGCCATCGATGTATAGAGATGATGCTAAGATAATACAAGACTATACGCAATGCCATGAGTACTCTACGATGAGGAAAATAACAAGCAAGGATGCTATAAACGTTGGCAGCACATGGTCATTCAGTCATTAGGGAATCAATATCTTGGGACCCCTACCCGTAGCCTCAAGAAATTTAAAGTTCCTATCTATAGTTGTCAAACACTCAACAAAATGGGTGGAGGCTAAACCTATAACGACAACAAACAGAAGGCAAGCAGAAAAGTTCACATGGGAACATGATATATGCAGATTTGGGGTCCTGCAAGCAATAACCTCGAAAGATGACAAGCAATTCAGAGAAGGTATATTTGCAGACTTTTGTAGCAGACTGAAGATCGCACAGTCCTTCTCTCCCATCATAGAGCATGTGCAAATAATGAACTACATCGAGAAGCAGCTGGTTCGATCTCAGCAAGAATGGGCAGATGACCTAGCTCCAGTACTCTGGGTACATAGGACCCTACCAAGGAATAGCTAAAGTGAAATACCGTTTGCTTTAACCTACGATTCAGAGGCTATAATTCCATCAGCTGCAAGCCTTATTCCCGAAAGCAAAAAAGCACAAAACAAAAGGTAAGAGGAAGAAAGGCGATGAAAGAGACGTAGCCTCCATCGAAGAGGCCTACTATCGGAACCAACTTCACAGATACCATAAGCTCCACTTTTAAATTAGGAGACTTTGTCCTACTCTTGCTAAGCAACACAGAGGATCAACCAGTGTGGCAGGGGCCTCACATCATAAGTGGAGTATACAAAGGAGAACTCTACAAGATCACATATGCATCTGACTATTCACTAGTGTAAACAGCAAAAGGAACAAGTCTCCGTAAGTTTTACATATGAAACTTACAACTCATTGTTTTTACATGTCATTGTTTAGACTATTTTCTTGACAGAGGGATAGTTACTAAGTGTAGCAAACTAAGTGTTCATATACAAATGATGTAAATATTTCTACACAACTAATGAAAGTAATGCATTTCCCTCCAAATATTTTGTATCGATTTGAGTCACCAAGTAATTTAGTGTTTCAACGTTTGAAAGGATGTTGTAAGGCCACACATGATCCATACATTTACTTAACATCCATAAATTTCACGTTAACTTCCCCAAGGTATTCATTCGAAACCCTGCAGGAAAAACGGGGCGGGTCTCAAACCCTCATTACAAGCGAAAGACTCCTTGTAAACCTTGGTGTGGAATGACTTCATTCACCCCTTCCGAGTAAGTGCGCCCTCATGTGAGGGTTTGTATTTAATTTACATACACGTGACCTGGCGTCATGCATGCGTCATTACCTTCAAAATTCAAATTTAAATTAATCTTTGTTGGGCTTATCTTTGGGCTTTTAGGCTTTTAGGCTTTTAAGCTTGTTTGGGCTGGTCCGGCCTATTAAATGTGTTACAGGCTGGACCAATAAGATCCGAGGGCACCGTTGGACTCGTTTTCTCGCGCTCTTTCTAATGGCATGCTCGGAGACTTTTCATGACTTTGTCTTGATCTTGATATTTAAGCACTCTTGATCGAAACAAACCCGTAAATATCCGTTTTTGCTCCGTTTTTAACCATTTTTACTTGCAAGACATAAAAAATACCAAACAAACATATTTGCAAGATAATTACTCATATTTTAGCCTTATTAGTCTGATTAATAGTGTTTTCCGGGGTAATAAGAATGTGTGTTTTAGCACACATCAAACTCTCCCACGCTAAGCCATTGCTGGTCACACACGTAATGTTTATAAAACAAGCCCGTAAATAAGTAATTTTATCCCCTTTTAACTTATGACCCCTCACAATCAAACAAGAACATAAAAGGTCCATTAAGAAGGTTCAAAAATCATTTATTTAGAAAGCGTCCCCGCTGTAACCACTTATTCAATATTAGATAAAAACTAAGATAAAATTTCTATAAAATTTATTTAAAAGGCTTTAAGAACGGGAGTTCGTCATCCTCGACTTTTCACAATCCCCAAACTAAGCTTAAAACGAAATCACAGTTAAATATAAGATTAGATGCTAACACTACTCATAAAATGCAAATTGATGTTACCATTAGCCCTTTCGCTCAGCTTTATTCCTAAATCCTTTATTATTATTATTATTATTATTGACAAATAAATTATGTCCTTATTAATATAAAGTAAACCCGGTTTAGACCATAATTAGTTTGAAATCCTTTCCTAAAGAGACGATATAGTGAGAATAAGGTCCACATTAAGGTTCTAATTTCGCATGATTTAGGGGTTATCCTTTTTATTTCATCCGAAACAACTCAACTACAAGTCCAGAGACGAAGGCTTTATTTAGATAACCCCGGAGTCGAAATTTGGCTTTATTATTATTATTATAATGCAATATTATTATCCCTCGGTCCTTTAAACAACTGCCACATCGGTATACGAGCAGACCATGGTCCAGGAGTCTTATTTCGACTAGGCGATCCTCGACCTTTTTGAAAACTGCCACATCGGTATGCGAGCCGACCATGGTCCAGTAAACTTTTATCAGTCTCGAATTTATTATTCTTACTATGGGCCTTCTTTTGAAAGCTACCACATCGGTATGCGAGCCGACCATGGTCTAGTAATCTTTTATCAGCCCACAGTTCTTATTATTATTAGTATTACCTTCACCTTTTAAATGACTGCCACATCAGTATGCGAGCCGACCATGGTCTAGTGGTTTTATTTCGGCTTAGGTTTATTACATTATTATTATTATAGCCAAATTTCAAGTCCCGTGGTCTTTTAACTACCTAGACAACGGTAGCAAGCCGTCAGGAATCGGTAGCCTATTTCCCCATAACACGGACAAAACCTCGACGTGTACCTTACTTTCACCAGAAGGAATCTCTACGAAGGGATTTAAACTAAGAATTGCAAAAACCAAAGTAACTTTATTTATTTAACAATTATATAACGTTTATTAAGCTGGTGGGAGCAAAAAGCCATAATTAACCTCTATGAGCTCTAAAGAGATCCAACTACTCCACGCTTAACATCTAACTTATATCTAGCTCTATCATTCTTCGTTCTTTGCAAAATTTTAAATTTAGCAAACGCTTAGTCTAGAAAGCTAAGGGGAAAGCTAGAGTTTAATACTCGGTCAAGTTAAAATATCCTTAGTTTTACGGGCCTACTTATTCACATATCTAACAATAACTAAGATTTTTTTTTTCACTAAAATAAAACAATAAATTTTAAAATTTTGAGAGCGCATAACACGAGTTTGCCGAAGTAAGTGCGACAATAACAGGCCACATGTATGCAATCATTTTGATAAAATTCCCCCACACTTGAACTGGAATATTAGTCTCAATGTACAAAAATATCGTGTTTAACCCCCTAACACTTAGGGAACGAAAAAGGACAAAATCAAAAAATAAAAATTCCAAGTGTGAAAGGGGAAATAAAAATACAGATATATGTATGATTAGCATAAATAAAGGATTCCCAAGCGAGAATAATCAAACATGAGAGATGAGATAAGAGATCGCAGTCGATTAGGAAGGAATTGAAAACAAGCACGAAGGTCTTCAAGATCATAGGAAATCCTGCAAGCAAAAACAAAAAACCACGAAACACAACAAGGATTGAAGCACACCCCCACACTTATTCATTACTAATATTACTACTAAACTAATATATTATTACTACTAAGATAGATAAAAAGGAATGAGACACAGGTTGCCTCCCGAGAAGCGCTTGTTTTCGTTTGAGTGTCTAGCTTGACTCTAGTGATACTTACTTTTAGTTCCAAGGTCAAATCCATCACCTGTTGTGAGGTGAGGAATGGTTAACTAGCAATACATCACACTTGTAGGTAATTATGCAGCAGGAATTGGGGTGATGGCAAATATGATGAAAACCGAAAGCAAAGGGTCTCCTCCACCCACTGTGAGTTCCTCCCGTGAACGTGTCCAGCGGAGAAGAAAGGATCAAATCTTACCACTTCCCTAAAGCAAATCTCTTAAGAGGATCGAGAAGTGGTAGTCTATGAGGAGGACCTGACGGTAACAATGCTGGAGATAACATCATAAGATGATCTCTCATTAAGCAATTGTCCACAAAATATATAATATCACCCCTCTGATCGAGATACATAACATCAGTTTTCAGTAGGGAATTAAATCGTCTAGGCCAAACCAAGCGATGACTCCTCAAAATAGGGTTCGACTAGTCTCAAAAGATCTAGACATCGAATCAGAATTACCTAAAGGTTCATCAAACACTCTTGGGACCGGGACAGGGTCATCGGCTAGTAAACGTTCTAGTTCTTCTATGTCCCTACTAGGATTGAAGTCAATTTCCCTATCCCCCGTTGAGAGGGTGTCTAAATCATCTCTCAAAAGTAAGTCGATCTTTTCATCTCCCAAAACAACTAGGTAGGGCGAGGGCAGTGTGACTAGCAAAGTGGACTCATCAATAACTGGAGTCAACTCAGGGAGGTCCAGACTACTAATGTTTTCCCCCCCCCTTAAATTCCTCATCAAAAAGCGGATTATCTTAACATAAGGTAGAATCATCATTAAAGTCAAAGAGAGGGTTTGAGAAAGTCACATCATAAGATTTAGGTTTTGAATCATCACCTAAAGGCTCATTAGACATTCCTTTGGTTAAACTCGGATTTTTGATTAAATGATTAAAAATTTGCTTAACCAAATGCCTAGGCAAGCCAGCTACATCCACGTTCTCCATTAAGAAGTTGACTACATATTCTCATAGAGGCGAATTGATATCAAAATTTTCTTCCCTAACATCAGTGGTGGACAACGGTATAGTAATAGGCATATCACACTCTAAATCAGCATAAACCGATGTCACCTCCGACACTAACCCTTTGGGATTGGAACTGAAGATCCATAACACTAACTTTATGAATTCGTCATTTCCCTTTCGGGCAGTGCTAATAACCCCATCCCCCATTAAGAGGGTGTCTAAAGGTTCCTTGGTGAGTCAATCGATCGTATTATCTCCCTTGTCACTCCCCTCAAGATGATATAAGTCAACAGGAGGATCTTGATTAGAATTTATAAGGTTTATCATCTCCTGAAGACGGTTTAATTCATTTTGAAAATCCATGTTTAATTTCTCTTGATTTATTTTGAACTGTTCTTGAGTTTTGTCGAATTGTTCTTGAGATTCGATCATGTCTTCATCAATTCCTCTACGCTTTTAAACTCGCTTAGGAGAGTGAGCTAGAGGGTAATGAACTGTGAATGGTTGTCAAAATAAGGAAAGTCCATAATTGTGACAAGGAATTAGGCTCATAGAACAAAATCCAACTACACCGGGTTCCCTATTTGACAATCAAAACTATAATGCGGACCTCCACAGACCTCACAACAGTCAAACTGTTGTGGCTGACTCGGTGAATAATATGGAGGTTGTCAAAAAACCAAAGATCTTGATTATAACAGGGACCCTGGTCATAGACGGGTGTGTTCCTTATTTGACAATCAAAAGCCCGATGAGTTTGCCACCCCACAAAACTCACACGGAGTATGAAGTCTCTATTTTGTATGGAGTAGTTGAAGAAATTCGGTGTTTCAATTCTATAAAGAATAAGGATTTTTGGGTCATAGACAAAACACATTTCCGATCCTAACGCTGCTACCACCAGGCGGAATATTTTTTTCCACCATTAAACGGACCTCCACACCACGAGCAACCAAAATGGTTATACGAAGACATGACGAAGAATTAAACTAATAAGAGGGTAAGAAGATAAGAATTAAATGAGAAAAGAGGATAAAGGAGAATATTTTTTATATTTTTATAAATATAAGAAAAATAAAAATAAAAATATTTTTGGTATTTTTTTAATATTTATAAAAAGAAAAAGAAAAAGAAAAATAAAAATAAAATAAGAAAAATATTTTCTGGATTTTTATTTTTTAATAAATACGAAAATAAACTTTCCAAAGAAAGGATATTCAATGCACTAACTCGAAACACCACGTAAAAATCGTACAACTTTCCCCGGCAACGACGCCAAAAACTGATTCGTCGTAAACGACTAGTCGAGTAATATATATATAGTAATCACGTCGGATGAAAATACTTTAGGAAAAGTAAATAATCGATCATCCGAATAAGTCGAGTCCCAACGAGAGATGAAATATTAAATTCAACCGGGAAAATGTCTTACAATATTACTGGCTTGAATATCTTTTAATTTTTGGTTTTGGATTAAAACTAAAGATAGCGATAAACTAGATTATTCTAATTAACCAGCAAGCTAATAACATGGAAAAAAATATAAAGAAAAACATGCTTGTCAAGTTAAAGTGAATAGATTCTTAAGTGTGACGTTTTAGATCTTAATGACGAATTAATATCCGTCTAAATAATCATCTCCTCAAAACGTTGGCTTAATATTGAAAACAACTTTTTATCGATATATTAATTATTAGTTTAATGCCTACTTAATCTTACGGCTTTTGCCCGTTCGACTAAATAAAACACTAAACTAAATAACTTTTGCAAATTATTAATCACTAGTCACTTATTAAATTTCACACTTAATTCACTATTTACCAACTTAGTTAACAAACATATGATTAAACTACTAACTAAGCATAATAATCAAATAAGCTAAACTAAACATAATAAGCTAATTATTTTAAGAGAGAAGTGCAAAAACCATCCCTGTGGTTTGTCAAAAAACCGTCTCACGTCCCTCGTTAAATAATTGTCCAAAACACATCCCTCCGTCAATGTTTTGGGACACGCTGCATCCCTTGGGCTAACGGTGCAAAAAAAATTCTCGTTAATTATTAACGAGGGTCTAATTTTTAACGGTGCAACTATATAGGAGGGTATTGTTGTCTTTTTGCTGTCACGGGAATGATTTTTGCACTTCTCTCTTAAATTTTTTTTTTGCTTTTTTAATTTAAAAAAAAAAAAAAACCTTTTATTTACATTATATTCGTAAAAAATTTATTTTTTTTACAAAATCTTAAAAAAAATTCGCACTTTACAAAAATCTTATTTGTTTTTAAAAAAAAAATAGTTTTTGTTTGTTTTTAAAATTTTTTTTACAAAACTTTTAAAAAAAAATTCGTACTTTTAAAATCTTAATTTTGAAAAAAAAATTTAAAAATTTTGTATTTTTTAAAATCTTAGTTTTTAAAAAGTACAAATTTTTTTTAAAAAGTTTTGTAAAAAAGTGCAAAATTTTATTTTTTTTTTAAAAGTGCGAAGTTTTTTAAAAATTTTTAAAAAGTTTTGTAAATTTTTTTTTTTAAAAATGTTTTGTAAATTTTTTTTAAAAGTTTTATTAAAACAACGATTTGGTATCGAATTATTTTTTAAAAAATGTAAAAATTTCGAACTTTTTTTACAGAATTTTTTTAAATTTTTTTGTACATTTTAAAGAATACGAAAAAGATTTAAATCTTTTTCAAAAAATTTAGAATTTTATAAGTGCGAATTTTTTTTAAAATGTACAATTTTTTTTTAAAGTTTTCTAGAAAAAGTACGAAATTTTAATAAAAAAAATTAAATAATCGAACCGAAATCGTACTTTTAAAAACTATTTAAAAAACTTCCGCACTTTTTAAAATTTTTTTTAAGATTTTGTAACAAAATTAATTTTTGTTTTATGATAATTGTAAAAAGGTTTTTTTTAATTAAAAACCAAACAAAATCTTTTTTTAATTTAAGAAAGAAGTGCAAAAATCATCCAGTGGTTTGTCAAAAAACAGTCTCCACTCACTTTAAATATTTGTTCAAAACACATCCCTCCGTCAATGTTTTGGGACACGATACATCCCTTTGACTAACGGTGTAGAACAAATTTCCATTAAGTATTAACGAGCGTCTAATTTTTAACAGTGCAACTATATAGGAGGGTATTGTTGTCTTTTTGCTGCCACATGGATGATTTTTGCACTTCTTTCTTAAAAAAAAGTTTTTGTTTGTTTTTTAATTTAAAAAAAACCTTTTTACATTATCCATAAAAAAAATTAATTTTGTTACAAAATCTTAAAAAAAATTTAAAAAGTGCGAAGTTTTTTAAAATAGTTTTTAAAAGTACGATTTCGGTACGATTATTTTTAAATTTTTTTTTTAAATTTCGTACTTTTTTTTAAAAAATTGTACTTTTTAAAAAAAATTCGCACTTTTAAAATTCTAATTTTTGAAAAGATTTAATCTTTTTCGATCTTTAAAAGTACAAAAAATTTTAAAAAAATTCTGTAAAAAAAGTTCAAAATTTTTACATTTTTTTTAAAAATAATCGAACCAAAATCGTAGTTTTAAAAACTTTTTTAAAAAAATTTACAAAACTTTTTTAAAAAATTTTTTACAAAACTTTTTAAACTTTTTTAAAAAACTTCGCACTTTTTAATTTTTTTTTAAATTTCGCACTTTTTTTACAAAACTTTTTAAAAAAAATTTGTACTTTTTAAATACTAAGATTTTAAAAAATACAAAATTTTTACATTTTTTTTTCAAAACTAAGATTGTAAAAGTACGAATTTTTTTTAAAGTTTTGTAAAAAAAATTTAAAAACAAACAAAGCTAATTTTTTTTAAAACAAATAAGATTTTTGTAAAGTGCGAATTTTTTTTTAAGATTTTGTAAAAAAAATAAATTTTTTTACGAATAATAATGTAAAAAGGTTTTTTTTTAATTAAAAAACAAAAAAAAAATTAAGAGAGAAGTGCAAAAATCATCCATGTGACAACAAAAAGACAACAATACCCTCCTGTATAGTTGCACTGTTAAAAAATTAACCCTCCGTTAATAATTAACGAGAACATTTTTTGCACCGTATCCCAAGGGATTATCGTGTCCCAAAACATTGACGGAGGGATGTGTTTCGGACAATTATTTAACGAGGGACGTGAGACGGTTTTTTGACAAACCACAGGGATGATTTTTGCGCTTCTCTCTTAAAATAATTAGCTTATTATGTTTAGTTTAGCTTATTTGATTATTATGCTTAGTTAGTAGTTTAATCATATGCTTGTTAACTAAGTTGGTAAATAGTGAATTAAGTGTGGAATTTAATAAGTGACTAGTGATTAATAATTTGAAAAAGTTATTTAGTTTAGTGTTTTATTTAGTCCGAGTGGAGCCAAAAGCCGTAAGATTAAGTAGGCATTAAACTAGTAATTAATATCTCGATAAAAAGTTGTTTTCAATATTAAGTCAACGTTTTGAGGAAACGATTATTTAGACGGATATTAATTCGTCATTAAGATCTAAAACTTCACACTTAAGAATCTATTCACTTTTACTTGACAAGCATATTTTTCTTTATATATTTTTCATCTTATTAGCTTGCTTGTTAATTAGAATAATCTAGTTTATCGGTATCTTTAGTTTTAATACAAAACCAAAAATTAAAAGATATTCAAGCATTATATTGAAAACATTTTCGTGAATTTCAAATTCATCTCTCGTTGGGACACGACATCTAGAGGATCGATTATTACTTTTTCTAAAGTAATTTTTATCCGACGTGATTACTATATATATATTACTCGACTAGTCGTTTACGACGAATCGTTTTTTTGGCATCGTTGCCGGGGAAAGTTGTACGATTTTTACGTGGTGTTTCGAGTTAGTGCCTTGAAGATCCTTTCTTTGAAAAGTTTATTTTCGTATTTATTAAAAACTAAAAATCCAGAAAATATTTTTCTTATTTTATTTTTATTTTTTCTTTTCTTTTATATAAAAATTAAAAAAAAATACCAAAAATATTTCCATTTTTATTTTTATTATCTTTATAAAAATCTAAAAAAATATTCTCCTTTATCCTCTTATTTCATTTAATTCTTGTCTTCTTTACCCTCTTATCTGTTTAATTCTTCGACATGTCTTCGTATAACCATTTTGGTTGCTCGTGGTGTGGAGGTCCGTTTAATGGTGGGAATTGTCCTAGCTGTAGCAGTGTAGGATCCAGAAATTAGTTTATATACGACCCAAATCCATATTCTTATAATGAAACACCCAACTTCTTCAACCAACCTCCACAACACCAATACGAGACATACCCGTGTGAGTTTTGTGGAGGCAACGCTCACCCGGGCTTTGATTGTCAAACAAGGAACACACCCATCTATGATCAGGGTCCTTGTTACAATCAAGATTTTGGTTTTGACCAACCTCCATATTATTCTCTGAGTCAGCCACAACAGTTCGACTGTTGTGAGGTCTGTGGAGGTCCTAAATTATAGTTTTGATTGTCAAACTATTGGGGGGGAACCCATTGTCCTATGAGCCTAATCCTTATAACAATTATGACTTTCCTTATTTTGACCAACCTTCACAATTTACACCCTCTCAGCCACTCTCCCTAAGAGAGTTAAAGTGAAGAGAATTGATGACATACATGATCGAATCTCAAGAACAATTTGACAAAACTCAAGAACAGTTCAACATAAATCAAGAGAAATTAAACATGGATGTTCAAAATGAATTAAACCGTCTTCAGGAGATGCTAAACCTTAGAAATTCTAATCAAGATCCTCCTGTTGACTTATATCATCTTGAGGGGAGTGACAAGGGAGATAATACGATCGATTGACTCACCACGGAACCTTTATCTTAATGGGGGATGGGGTTATTAGCACTACTCCCGAAAGGGAAAATGACAAATTCATAAAGTCTAGTGTTGATGATCTTGTCCCAATCCCAAGGGAGTCGGAGGTGACATCGGTTTATGTTGATTTAGAGTGTGATATGCCTATTACTATACCGTTGTCCACCACTGATGTTAGGGAAGAAAATTTTGATATCAATTCGCCTCTATGAGAATATGTAGTCGACTTCTTAATGGAGAACGTGGATGTAGCTGGCTTGCCTAGGCATTTGGTTAAGCAAATTTTTAATCATTTAATCAAAAATCCGAGTTTAACCAAAGGAATGTCTAATGAGCCTTTAGGTGATGATTCAAAACCTAAATCTTATGATGTGACTTTCTCAAACCCTCTCTTTGACTTTAATGATGATTCTACCTTATGTTATGATAATCCGCTTTTTGATGAGGAATTTAAGGACATTAGTAGTCTGGACCTCCCTGAGTTAACTCCAGTTATTGATTAGTCCACTTTGCTAGTCACACTGCCCTCGCCCTACCTAGTTGTTTTGGGAGATGAAAAGATCGACTTACTTTTGAGAGATGATTTAGACACCCTCTCAACGGGGGATAGGGAAATTGACTTTAATTCTAGTAGGGACATAGAAGAACTAGAACGTTTACTAGCCGATGACCCTGTCCCGGTCCCAAAAGTGTTTAATGAACCTTTAGGTAATTCTGATTCGATGTCTAGATCATTTGAGACTAGTAACCTTTTTGAGGAGCTCATCGCTGAGTTCGGCCTAGACGATTCAATTCCTACTGAAACTGATGATAGGTATCACGACTCAGAGGGTGATATTATATATTTTGAACAATTGCTTAATGAAGATACATCTTCTGATGTATCTCCAGCATTGTTACCTACAGAGTCCTCCTCACTAGATCTACCACTTCCCGATCCTAAGCAGATTTGCTTTAGGGAAGTGGAAAGATTTGATCCTTTCTTCTCCCTGACACAGTCAGGTGGGAACACGAGGGTGATGGAGACCCTTTCTTTCGGTTTTCATCATATGCCATCACCCCATCCTGCTGCATACTCACCTACAGAGGTGATGTATTGCTATTACCATCCTCACCTCACAACATGTGATGGATTTGACCTTGGAACTAAAAGTAAGTAACACTAGAGTCAAGCTAGACACTCAAACGAAAACAAGCGCTTCTCGGGAGGTAACCTGTGTTCTCTTCCTCTTTCTATCTTTCTTAGTAGTAATAATATATTAGTTTAATAGTAGTATTATTAATGAATAAGTGTGGGGGTGTGCTTCAATCCTTGTTGTGTTTCGTGGTTTTTTGTTTTTGCTTGCAGGATTTCCTTTGATCTTGAAGACCTTCGTGCTTGTTTTCAATCCTCCAATCACGCGGTCTCCGATCATCTTCATGTTTATATCCTGGGAATCCTTAATCCTGATCATATATATATCTGATTTTATTTCCCCTTTCACACTTGGAATTTTTTGCATTTGCCTTTTTTAAACATTGCGGTTAATGTGCAGTTTTAAGTGTGGGGGAGGGGGTGGGATTTCTGCCGAAATATGATCTTACCTGTGCCTTGCTGTGTCCCCCGCAACCCCGTTTAAACCAATTTTTTGCTTAATTTTATAAAAAAAATGATGATAAAAAAGTTGATGATAAGAAAATAGAAAAATAGAAAAATATAGAAATGTTAGTAATAAGTAGGCCCGTAGAACTAGGAAGATTTTGACTTGACTGAGTATTATACTCTAGCTTTCCCCTTAGCTTTCGAGACTAAGCATTTGCTTAACTTTAAAATTTTTGCAAAGAACAAAAAATGATAGAGTTGAATATAAGTTAGATGCTAAGCGCGGAGTAGTTGGATCTCTTTAGAGCTCATAGAGGTTAATTGTGGCTTTTTGTTCCCACCAGCTTAATAAACATTATATAATTTTCAAATAAATAAAGTTGCATGGTTTTTGCGATTCTTAGTTTAAATCCCTTCGTAGAGATTCCTTCTGGTGAAAGTAAGGTACACATCGAGGTTCTGTCAGTGTTGTGGGACGCTCCCGGGTCTTGTCGGTTAGGACCCCCGATGTCTCAGAAGCTAAAAGACCACAGGACTTGAAATTTAGCTATAATAACAATAATAATACTGTAATAAACTAAAGCCGAAATAAGACCACTGTTTCTTGTCGGTTAGGACACCCGATGTTGCAGTCGTTTAAAGGGTGGAAGTAATAATAATAACAATCCAAGACTAATAAAAGTTTACTGGCTCTGTCGGTTAGGACGCCCGATGTGTCAGTCTTCAAAAAGGTTGAGGAAATTACCGAGGTCGAAATAATACTACTGGCTCTGTCGGTTAGGATGCCCGATGTGTCAGTTGTTTAAAGTACCGAGGGATAAAAATGTTGTAATAATAATAATGAAGCCAAATTTCGACTCCGGGGTTATCTAAATAAAGCCTCCGTCTCTGGACTCGTAGTTGAGTTGTTTCAGATAAAATAAAAAGAATAACCCCTAAATCATGCGAAATTAGAACCTTAATGTGGACCTTATTCTCACTATATTGTCTCTTTAGGAAAGGATTTCAAACTAACTGTGGTTTAAACCGGTTACCTTTATGATAATAAGGTCATAGTTTATTAAAATAAGTGATATCATTTCACATTATATTATCTAAATAAAATCCTTAGATGACTAGGAATAAGGGAGACTAAAGTAGCTGTGGGTATACAATTAGCATTTATGAGTAGTGTTAGCATCTAATCTTATATTTAACTGTGGTTTGGTTTTAAGTTTGGTTTAAGGATTGTGAAAATCAAGGATGACGAACTTCTGTTCTTAAAGCCTTTTAAAGAAATTTTATCTTAGTTTTTATCTATTATTAAATAAGTGGTTAAAATGGGGGCGCTTTAAAAACAAATGATTTTAAACTCTCTTAATGAACCTTTCATGTTCTTGTTTGATGTGAGGGGTTATTAAGTTAGGGGAAGTTAAATTATTTTTTTCGGGCGTGTATTATAAACATTGCGTGTGGGATCAGCAATGACTAAGTGTGGGGGAATTTGATGTGTGCTAAAACACACATCATTTATACCCCGAAAAACACATTAAAATGGACTAAAAACCATAAAATATGTTAAATTATATTGAAAA